>MU783149.1:16265-136265 GCA_026770625.1 Nicotiana glauca | reverse complement strand
GGCAGCATGATGTTACGGGAAAGAAAGAGCAAGCAATTTACTATCTCAGCAAGAAGTTCACATCTTACGAGGTAAAATACACTCAACTGGAAAGGACGTGTTGTGCTTTGACTTGGGTGGCACATAAGTTGAAACATTATTTGTCAGCATATACCACTTATCTCATCTCCCGGTTGGATCCGTTGAAGTACATCTTTCAGAAGCCTATGCCCACAGGGAGGCTTGCTAAATGGCAAATCTTGCTCACAAAATTCGATATTATTTATGTGACCCGCACTGCAATGAAAGCACAAGCAGTGGCTGATCACCTAGCGGAGAATCCAGTTGATGATGAATATGAACCATTGAAAACATATTTTCCTGATAAGGAGGCAATGTACATTGATGAACCGGGGCAAGATGAAAAACCTGGGTGGAAGCTATTCTTTGATGGGGCTACTAACAACAAAGGCGTCGGGATATGAGCGGTACTTATTTCAGAAACAGAGCAACATTACCCTGTTACAGCTCAGCTTCGCTTCTTTTGCACCAACAATATGGCTGAATATGAGGCATGTATCTTGGGTTTAAGGATAGCTATAGATATGGGTGTCCAAGAGATCTTGGTCATGGGCGACTCGAATCTTTTGGTACATCAAATTCAAGGAGAATGGGAAACACGGGACTTAAAAATCATACCGTACCGGCAATGTCAGCATGAACTTTGCCAACAGTTTCAGTCAATAGAATTCAAGCACATTCCGAGGATTCATAGTGAAGTCGCTGACGCTTTCGCCACTTTGGCGTCAATGCTGCATCATCCGGATAAGGCTTATGTGGACCCATTGCAGATTCAGGTTCGAGATCAACTTGCTTATTGCAATACAGTAGAAGAAGAGCTTGATGGTGAACCATGGTTCCATGGCATTAAAAAATATCTCAGAATGGGAGTATATCTGGCACAGGCCACGGGGGATCAAAAGAGAGCTATCAGACGATTAGCAAGCGGATTTTTCTTCAGTTGAGGGGTTTTGTACAAAAGAACTCCAGATCTTGATTTGTTAAGATGTATGGATGCAAAACAAGCTACAAAAATTATGGCCGAGGTACATGCGGGAGTCTGTGGACCACATATGAGTGGGTATGTGTTGGCAAAGAAAATTCTCCGAGCGGGATATTACTGGCTTACTACGGAACGGGACTGTATCAGCTTGTGCGCAAGTGTCATCAATGCCAGGTACATGGAGAGTTGATCCATTCTCCACCATCTGAGTTGCATACAATGTCAACACTATGGCCCTTCGTTGCTTGGGTTATGGATGTCATTGGGCCAATCGAACCAGCAGCATCTAATGGGCATAGGTTTATTCTGGTTGCTATTGATTATTTTACTAAATGGGTTGAGGCGAAAACTTTCGAATCAGTGACCAAGAAAGCAGTGGTTGATTTTGTACATGCAAACATCATTTGTCGGTTTGGAATTCCAAAGGTGATCATCACAGATAATGGTGCTAATCTTAACAGTCATTGATGGCGGAGACATGTCAGAAATTTAAAATCATACACCGCAATTCCACACCATATCGTCCTAAAGCGAATGGAGCAGTTGAAGCAGCTAATAAGAATATCAAGAAAATACTTCGAAAAATGGTGGAAGGATCTAGGCAATGGCATGAGAAATTACCCTTTGCATTACTGGGATATCGCACTACTGTTCGCATTTCTCTAGGGGCAACCCCATATTCATTGGTGTACGGTACGGAGGCAGTGATACCTGCAGAAGTTGAAATAACCCCTTTACGAATTACTGCGGGGGCAGAAATTGATGATGATGAGTGGGTCAAAGCCTGTCTGGAACAATTGAGTCTGGTCGATGAAAAAAGATTGGCAGCAGTATGTCATGGGCAATTGTATCAACAGAGAATGGCCAGAGATTATAAAAAGAAAGTGCGTCCATGGAAATTTGAAGTCGGACAATTGATATTGAGACGTATTCTACCTCATTGGGCTGAAGCAAAAGGAAAGTTTGCTCCTAACTGGCAGGGACCATTTGTTGTATCACGAGTGTTATCCAATGGCGCATTGTATCTAACAGATGTGGAAGGGAAATGTGTAGAAATGGCTATCAATTCTGATGTAGTTAAGAGATATTATGTATGATTTCTTTGTCTTTATGTATCTAATTGTATTTGACATGTTTTAAGATTGAAATGATGAAGGCATTTTGTTCTGCTATCCAAACACTTTATCCATTGATATCCCTTTGAGCTTTATTATATTTTATTTCATATCCCTCTTTCGGAATCAACAACAAAAATCAAGGATTGAACGGGGAAATTAAGTGGAAAAACAAGAAAAGAAAAGAAGAAAAGAGAAAGGAAAAGGAGAAAAGGAAAAAGAAAGAAAAAGAAAAGAAAAGAGGAAAAAGAAAAGAAAAGAAAAGAAGAAAAAGAAAAAAAAGAGAAGAAAAGAAGAAAAGAAAGAAAAAGAAAAGAAAAAGAAGAAAAGAAAGAAGAAAAGAAAAGAAAGAAGAAGAACAGAAGGAAGGAAACATCGCAACAATGAAGCGATTTTATGACCTGAACTACGTTTGACTTGATCCCGAAAGGGTACGTAGGCAGCCTCAATGAGGTTCAGTCACATCCGAAGAAAAATTCAAGAATCCCCAAGAATGAAACTGGGGCAGAAGTTATGGTTGTTGAAGAAATATAATTCCGAAAGTTGTAATTTTTGAACCCACATTGGAATATTTTGAGCCTTTATACCCTTCTTTCTAAACCCATCCAAAAGCCACATTACGGTCCAAAGAAAGACCTTCTAATCAATTTTAAGAAATTTCAATACAAGCAGGTAAGGTGACTCATGTTATGGACAACACTCTGGTACCAGAAGAAAGGAAAAATTGGAAATGAGAGAGTTTTATTGGTGAAAACCCTCGACGGGCACCATAAGGCGACGTGAGTTTGAGAGAAATAAAAATGAGAGAGTCTTATTGGTGAAAACCCTCAAGGGCACCGTAAGGAGAAAGTGAGCTTTCAGATTGGACAAATGAAGAAGGTATATGGTTGAAAAGTGGCAAAACAAGCGAGCTTTGGGTTCTGTGGCAAGTCAGATTGTGAAAGTGTGGAACAGCAAATGTGGCGATTGACAGTTGATTGGTTGGACAGACTAGGCTGGTTAATCCAAAATGCATGGCATGATCAATGGAATCAAGTGCTTCCATCAGATAAGTCATACTTTGCAGAGTCTTTCTATCCTCAAAAACTTCAAGGTCATTGCATTTCATTTTTCTTGAAATCTGTCTATAAGACATTTTCAGTCAAAGCTAACTACCAGCTTCCCAGTTGTATGGCACAACGAGAACGGGACATATTAAAGGAAAGAAAAACATGAAGGACCAATACAAATCCCATCAAAAGGGTAATCTGATAATTGGAGAGAAAAGTAAGGTTTCACAGAAAGGGGAACAAAAACACCAATACAGTAGCATGAGGTAAAATATTTGGGTCATCAGGATCAAAGTATTTGAAAGTTAGCCGGGAAATCATGGCAAGTCAAAACAAGTTCAAAGAAGCAAGTCGGAGCAAGTTCAGAAACGGAAGCATGGCCAACAAGAATGCCAGCACCTAACCATCATTTTATACTAACAAATCATTCTTTGATTAAAACAGGGGCAGAAAGAATTTTTCTTTGTAAGCAGGAACCCACCTGGATAACAAGGGAGCACTTTCCAAAGTCAGTAAGCAGGCGCCCCCCTGAAGAACAAGGGAATATATTCCAAAATGCAGTAGGATCCCACCTGAAGAATAAAGGGAATACTTTTCAACTTCAATAAGCAGGAGCCCACCTGAAGAACAAAGGGAATATTTTTTCAAATTCAGCAAGCAGGAGCCCACCTGAAAAACAAAGGGAATACTTTTCAAAGATAGCAAGCAGGCACCCACCTGGAAAACAAGGGAAGTACAATCCAAATTTTAGCTTTTAATTTTAATATTTGATAACACGATATGCCTAGTCACCATACTGGGGCAGAAAATTTTCTTTGTTTGTCTATTTTTGTCACGAGCAGGAGCCCACCTGGAAAATAAGGGAATATTTTTTCAAAGTAATCACAAGCAGGAGCCCACCTGGAGAACAAGGGAATACCTTTTCAAGCAATCGCAAGCAGAAATCCACCTGAAGAATGGACACATATTTCAAAACATAGTCAAGGCAACAACCAGAATTCCATTGAAAGAATACAAGATGCAAGATCAAGGCAATATAAGAACACAAGATACCAGGCATAGATAGGATTTTTGTAACTCATAGATGCATAGCTTAGGCTAGCTTCTTTTTATCTTCACATGGTGTAATAAGGGGGTCAGCAAGCAGTAACAACAGCAACAGCAGTGAAATCATAGCATCCTGGTAGTCCCAGCTACCAGACGCTCCTGAACTATACTGACTTGATTCCTGTTTAGCCCAGGATATGTAGGCGACCTCTGAAGCAGGGTGCGGTCAAAGCTTTTCAAAATGCTTCACAACGGAATACTCGAACGGGTAAAAATCGCTCGTATTTGCTCACTCATCTTTGCACGAAAACTCTTTGTGTTTCCGGGCAAAGAGGGGCAGCTGTGAGCACGTGATTTTTGCCCTAAGCGAATTATTCCAAAAGTTTCAAATAAAATGATATTTACAAATATTAGTGAATTTTGTTGAATTTTGTGTTTATTGGTTGCATGTCAATTCATATAAAATAAAAAAAATATGCATCTGCATTTACAAAATTAATTTCATACGTTAATATTAATTAAGGATTAATTTGTTTTAGAAGAGGATATAAAGAAAATGCCAAAAATAGTTCACTTTAGCATTGTTATTGTGAAATTATCGCAAAATAGTTATTAAATAACTTTCATGCATTAATTAGTCTTAGCTTAATTGTTAATTTAATTTTACATCTTTGTAGAAATTAAAAAAAATAAATAAATAAATAACACAAAAAAGTACAAAATAAAAAAAATATATACACAAAAAACAATTTAAATAAAAAAATAATAATAAATAAAAGGGAAAACTAAAAGGAGTGGTCTTATTTGAAGACTCAGTTTTGGGCCAGTTTGGCACTTAAATCTGACTAGCCCAAGTCAAAAGAACCCACCCCATGCCCGGTCTGGCCCAAATTCCTCAGAACCCATTTCGAACCCAACCCAATTCCTCCAAACCCGGTCCGTTGCTGAGGAGGATTAAACGACGTCGCATGGCCAATACCTTTTTAATCTCGACCGTTCAGGATATGGAATCAACGGTCCAGCATTTATTGATTAATTTACATAAATGTGTTATAAATCTTCAACAAAATCAAAGACAAAACTCACCCTCCTCGTACCCAAACTCACCCCGTCGTTACACCGCCGCTGATCGCCGTCGGAAATCGTCTCTGCCGGCGGCGAAGCTCCAATCAACCCCAAATTTCTACCCCATGATCCTCTCTTCCTCCTCGTTCCATATCCAACATCATCTTTTCCCAAAACCCAGCCCAAATCTTTGAATTTCAGATCTGAAAAATGGCGAAAAACCCTAGTTCGTCCAAATCTTACAAAAATCGATACCAAATGACCCCTCACCTCCCCTTCCGCGAATCCTTGTTCAAAACCCTTCTAATCTCTCTAAAGTTTATTAACTGTGGGTCTAGGGTCATAGCTTCATACTGATTTGTCGATTTGTCAAGACGAGTTGACTCAGGTTAACGTTATGAGTTTATCTATTACGAGATGGACCTATAACATTAACTCGAAGTTAATTTCGAAGTATTTTGTTTGAAGATTAATTTGTAGTAAGTTCTTCATATTCCTGTTCTTCAGTCCCTGCTCCTACATGATTTGCTTTGTCTTTTTAATTAAGAATTGTTTTTCAGTTGAAGTTTAGCATCAATTCTCCTTCCTTGATTGTTAGCAGTGTTTTAGGATAATTCATGTAAGGTTAATTTTCACTTCTTTACTTAAATTCTGATTCGATTTGATTGGTGGTAGTTTGAATGCTCAGTTGTTATTAGGTTTCCTTCTTGATTCTATTTATATGAAGTTTGAACTTAGGATTCGATTTGTGTTAATTACAGTTCATATTGATTAATCCAGTTTTTAATTCGATTTAGTGTTCAAGAAGAAGATATTTAGAATAAGTGAATTGGTTATAGCTGAGGAAGTCATTTTGTTTAGTTAACTTGGGTTAAATCATAACTGAGGTGAGGGATTGGGTTCAGTTAATTTAGGTTGTAATTTTCAGACTGTTTTGAGGGTATTTTATGGTCTGAAAATGGCAGATTCATTAGAATTAGTAATTGTAAGATGTAAATAAGGGTACTATAGACATTCACAAGAGCATGGGAATAGGGTAGATGATGGTAGAACCTTCTAGAACATTCCAATTAGGGTCTTAGTGTAAGTTTCTGCATTTGAAGTGCAGTAATTTGAATAACAAGTTAAAAATAAAGGGTCAAACAAGAAATATCTAAAGATTAGAAAAAGAGAAAAAGTGTGAAGAGATTCTAGAATATTCTGCCCCAATTTGTGCCTATTAAAAGGCACCCTAATGCCTTAGAGAACAAGTTTGGGAAGACTCACAAAATTCCCTCCCCTTCTCTGCAAGTTTCAGATCTGAAATTTGAGATCAAAACTCCAAAATCTTCAAAAAATCAAAAACAAAAACAGTAGTGATTCCCAGAAAAACCAAAAACAACAAAAACTCCTCAAAAAAAAATAGAGATCAGTAAAAAAAACCAAAAACAATCCTTGTTTCATAAATGTTTCAGCTTAAATTTAGTGCTTGATATTCTAATTTTGCTGCTGGAGTTTCAGTTCATCTTGTTGAGTTGTTTTCGATTAAATTGAAGATCAAACAAGCTGATTTTGGTCACGTTTTGAGTCTATTCAAGAGGATTTCGATTATTTTGTGTTTAACTTTGGTGGAAATTTCTTCTGGTTGATCTAATATCATCTCTGGGTTAAATTTACTGTTGTGAGCTGCTATTTTCTTTGCTAATTGCTCAATCTGCTGCTGACTTTCACCTCTATCTCTGTGATTCAATTTCCAGGTACATTATTGCATCCCTCGAATGACTGTAGTTTGAAAATGTGCAGAAATGATGTTATATGAAGAATTGAAGCCTATTTTCTGATTTAACATCTCTTTGATCTGTGTATTTAAACTCTACATTCATTGATGATATATAGATCCCTGTCAGTTTGTAATAAATGGACTGAAATTGGACTGTGATTAAGTATTTTGGACTGTCATTTAGGTCTTCAGTTACAGTCATGAGTCAAGCTTTATAATTATGTAGTCATTGAGGTTTAAATAGGTTGACACATTTCCCAAGTTGAATTCAATAGGCTGTGTAGTTCATGATTTTGGGTTTAGACTATGAGTTAAATACTTGATTAAGTCCTGTAGTAGTGAAAGCAGGTAAAAAAAATGGTTGCAAGTTTAGTAATTAATTCCACTTGGCATTGTAGTCGTGAAACACATTTGAGATGGTTGTTGTAGGAGTTAAATCTCATTAATTTTGTAATTGTAAAAAATAGGTTCAAAAGGGATTGATAAATGTCAGTAGTTAATTTAAGGATATCCAAATTGCATGTAATAGTTAGTTTCCATTACTGTTGCTCACATTAGATCCAAGTAGGAAATCAAATTTATGTATATCTAAAATTAATCACGAGTGCTTAATTGAATCCACATCCTTGTGTTTAATCCTCTTGTTTCCAGTTGTTAAAATGGGAGCCAAGCTCAGAAGAGTACCAAGATGCAATTGGTAGTTAAAGTAGTGTCTGCATTCATTAGTTTTAGTTTTATTTTTGCAACTTATTGCACCTGCCGTTCGTTAACAGACCTTGAGCTTTTGTGATGTAAATGTCAATTAAAGATTGTTTGGGCCAATATGCAACCCAGTTATGCAACGCCTGAAACTCAATTTGGAATGGACCAGCTGTCAGGCCCGGGTCATGAAAATCTATGCTGGATTTTAGAAGTGAGATCCAGCGGTCCTATGGATAAGCTGTGGAAGCCCAGCCAGGGCTGATTACGAGATTTATTTTTTAAGACATGAAATAGCTCTTAAACAATATTGATTGACTAGGATTTTTTAGAGACAAATAATGTAGAAAATCATAGTTTATTTTAGAGTGGACCTTTAAATGAAATGAGATGAGCCTCGCCAAACATAATGCAAAATTGCGGGGGCCCTCAATAAATGCTATATAAAATACTTAGAATTCAGGCGGACCGCTTAGCGAATTTCATGGTCTTCCCCAAAGATAATAAATGCGTAGTTGCTTTAGGAGAGTTTTTAATAATCTTACTTTCTTAAATACGGATGCACATTTATGTGACCCAAATCCAAATCTCAACGAAGTCGAAATGTCTCAAAAACCGCGGGCGTACTGGTATGGCATGGTTCGAGTTACATTTTCATGACGTTGCAATTCTTGTAAAAATAAAATAAAAAATAAAAGCAGGTTACTAATAAAAGGCACATAAATTAGAACATGTTTTAAAATCAGATATTAGCCGAATATAGCAATTGAGAGACCGTGCTAGAACCACGGAACTCGGGAGTGCCTAACACCTTCTCTCGGGTTAACAGAATTCCTTACCCGGATTTCTGGTTCGCGACTGTTAAACAGAGTCAAACCCTTTCCTCAATTCGGGATTCAAACCGGTGACTTGGGACACCATAAATCTCCCAAGTGGCGACTCTGAATCTTAAACAAAATGAATCCCGTTTCGATTGTCCTTTAAGTGAAAAAACTCCTTTTTTATTATACCCTTCATGGGATATAGTAAAGCCGTAAGTGAAAAAGGGAGGTGTGACACCCCTTCATCTCTCAACTCTCTCTCAACTCACATCAAACTCTAGCCGCCGCCTCTCACTGAAACCCTAATCCATGTCTTCCCGGGCTCATCGGAGGCCTATAATAGCCTCTCATGGCTTCTGCGTGCTCATTTCTAAGGTCCTATGACCAGATCTTGAATGGTTTCGACCAAGCCTTGGCTCGATGACTGTAATCCAGTCGTCTTCAGCCTTTGTCCGGCCAGTCATGGCTATTTGAGTTCGACCTTCGACTCTCCTGCTTAGGTCGATGGTTTCCAAAGCCTTTCTCATCAACTGGATTTCTTACGAAACCCTAATCTCTAAGGTTCCTTCGATTTATTTTTAGTTTTGCTCCGTATCTTTGTGTGTGCGAACTTTCTATGCATTTTTCTCGAAGTTTCTTTAATTTTTGCTTTCAAAAACTCTTTATTCTTCAACTAGAGTTTCATGTTAAATCTCTTCTCTGATTCTCTGCATGTTTTACTGTTTTTTGCTTGTGATGTATTCTTTCTAAGTTAGCATGTTGAAAACCCTAATTTTTTAGGATTTTGCTTGAGTTTCTTAGTCTGTTTTTTAATATTCGTTTGATTTACCTTATTTTTTCTATCTGAGTTAGCACATTAAAAACCCTAATTTTTGGGGTTTATCCGAGATTCTGTATCTTTTTATTTTTTTATCTGCTTATCTCCTCTAAACTCGATTGATTTTGAAAACCCTAGTTTCTTTGGGGACTATTCGATTTCTTTGAAGTTGTTCAATGTGATTCCTTTACTTCAACTCTCTCTTCTTCATGTGACTCTTTTGGTTCTGAGTTCTTACTACATGTCAAACTCAACTATGGTTTTCACTCGACTCTTTGCATACTTCTAATCTTCTTCTCTATTGTTAAACACCGAAACCTGACTATCATGCTTCGAATGTTTATTTTTGAGGTACTACTATATGCTGTTCTTTTGCCATAGCTTCGCTTCACGTGTCTATTACTTGTGCATTCATTTATATACCGAGTCCCTTCTATGATTGATTTTTCAAACTCGTAATTGATTTCAAAACTTTTCTTTTCATGAAATTTTGATTTTTACTCGCTGTCAAGGGTTAATTGATTCTCTTTCTTTGTTTGTCCCTACTAAACCCTTTCCAAAAATAAGTACAATCCTTTACTTAGACTTAAACACCTATTGTATGATTTTACTGCGTCTTTTATGGCAACAACCATTCTGCTTACAGACTTATTTTCTTTCCTTATCTTGACCCGGTTAGTGTCCGTTTGAACAATAATACCTTGATTAAAGGGAAGTCTTGTATTAATTGATTCTGATTTGTGATTATTTCCATGTTTGTGTTAAAACTTTACTTATTACCTTACTCTTCACTTGTTTTCAAAACTATAAATACCCTACCCTCTTTTCTTTAAACACACGAACAACTTGAGTTCAAAAATACACATTTACACTTAAAACCTTCTCTTTCTTTATTACTACTTGTGTTGTTGCTTTCTCTAGCCGCCTGAAAGCCAAGGCTAGACTGTGGACTCCTGTTTGCTTTACCTTTTCTGCACTTTGCTTCTCTAGTGGTATGTCCTAGTTAATTTACAAGCCTCAACAACAACATGTTTACTTTAATTGCTCCAGTTTGTCATTCCTGCCTAATTCTGCTCATGTTTCTGCAGTCAAGATATGTTACTAGCATGCTGTAATATGTTCTCTTTCCCTTGTAATTTAATGTTTATCTATGTGTGCACTCGGTCAGTCATTTGTTATTTACTTACTACCTTATGAATCCCAAACCCTCGTATCCCCTATATGTGTTTGTGTTCCTTTGGATGGTTTGTGTCCATGCAAGCATCAGCTATTACTGTGCATGACCAAACTAAGCCTGCTGGGGTTATACAATAAATCCCATAATCCCTTGCCCCTTTTGAATGACTACAGATTCTTTGTAGTTTGAGTTTCACGACTACAATTGTTTTCAAAATCACCCTTACCACTTACTATTTCCAATCCAGTTTTGATAAATCTCTTTCAACCTATGTTCTGCACTTCCACTACGCCCTTAGAAATTAGGTTATGCCCCTCTTGTGTGAGCCTTGCCTTGGGACCCTTGTACTCCCTCTGAAATTGGACACATAAGGGCTGGCCCTTGCACACTGCACAACTCAATTTTCTTATTAACATCTTGGGTGTATGCACTACCTGGAGTTCCTGAAATCCCTTGGATCTCTGAAACACACTAGATGAGAGAAGGCTTGGAAATCTGGATTTCGAAAGTGGCACAATCTCATATTATTAGACACTAAGTCTGAATTAGGCTGTTCGAATGTAGCTGATGAGTCTTGATGTTTTTTTAATTCTAGTTTTATTTCATTTGGGCTGTAATAATTTGTATGAACTCGGGGATTTAGTAAAAAAGGGGAGGGGCTTTAATTTTATGCACTAAGGCTATAAATGATGCCTATAGAGATTTATTTATGATTTGTGCAACTCCACGCGTAGAGAACATGTCTATAGGATTCGACACTTGATTTCTGCAATAAAGCATTTAGATACCATGCCTATAGGAAATTGCATTGCTGCATGTAAAAACATTATTAGGCAAACAACAGGGTTGCGTATAGCACCATGTCTATAATACTCGTGTTTAAAAGATCTAAGTCAGTTAATGCATAGAGAGCATGCCTATAGGAACTTAGAACCTCAGCCGTCTCCACTCATTCAAAATAGCATTCACTTTTATCAAAAATTAGCATTTACTAAAATAGCAGATTTTTTAGACAAATTTGCATTTTTTTTTGAAAATTTTCTAATTCCTTTTCCTCAAATTAGCCTTCATGTCTTTTGAATTTTAATTCTTTTTCTGTTAAACCTTTTCAAAATAGTATACTCTTTTTTTTATGAAACTCCTCTCACTCCTTTTACTCTGTAGCTTTGATCCATTATCAGTTTTCTATTTTAAAACCAGTCATTCTATCCAACACTTAGACAAAAAAATTAATTAATTAATTAGATCGGTTTTAGTCAACTACATTCGAGCGAGCCTAATGTAGACTTTTCGTCTAAAAAATATGTGTTGAACTAGTCCGCTCGTCGCTTTATTTAATTAAGACCAAACCAGTACGTGTAACACATGCTAAAGTCTATGACTTTTATTTGATTTAAGGAGGCTTATTTGAGCCCTACTTGCTTATTTGTTCCCCCCTTTGTTTGCATTACATGTTTTGATTGACACCTTAGCATTTTGTCCTTTGAAAACTCCTTAAAGGCCTCAAACCCCTCTCCCTTTAGGACTAGTAGTCCAATAGCCTCCGGGACTGATAGGATTGGGACGGATAATAGCATGCAATAAGTAACGATACTATTCTACGCTTTAATACCTTAACGGGGTGGGGAAGGGTAGACATGGAGATGATGATCACACGATAACACTATGTGTACGATTGACTACCGGTGTTTTGTGGATGATCCATGTATTTTACAAGTCTAGGACCCTTTTTCCCTTACATAAATATTTTCAGATTGTCGATTTTCAGTTTCATATAATTCTGCATTCCTGTTTAATCATTAATACTTCCCCCCTCTAATTTTCACACTGCCCTTTCCTTTAAAATTTCCCGCTCATTCACTTCCTTGTTTGATAATTGGTATTCATTACTTGATCCCATTTTTTTGCATTTAGACATTCTTGCCAATAATTAATGAGTCATCTATTCAAATTCCAGCATGTCTAATAACCTTTATGCATTCCTATTTGCAGCTTTTATGTGAAATTACCTTGTATGTTTGCTTGCTTTAAAGTCACAATTGTAACATGGCCGGGAACCACACTAGTGGATCTTGAGGGGTGCCTAACACCTTCCCCGCGAGATAATTTCTAGCCCTTACCCGAACTCTGGTCCTTCATCTCAAATTCTCTCTTAAAATGTCCTAATACACTATAATCATTAGGTGGCGACTCTCCAATTCCAAAAAACCAAATTCCCAAACGGGAATAGAGTTGTCTTACCAAATGTCGTAAACCCGATTTCGCAAGAAAAAGGGGGCGTCGACAGCATGGCGACTCTGCTGGGGATTTCTTTAGGCTTTTACCATTTCATGTTATATGTGACTTTATTGCTTTATTTTACTGATTTTGTTTAATGCCTTTATTCGAAACTAACTTGTTTCTTTTGTTTCTTTTTTTTTTCTTTAATTACTTTCATTTACTACTTTTCCATCAATGTTGTTGTAATTTTGAGCAATTATTGTAAATATTTATTGTATGAACGTGAAAATACATGTCAATTTGTTTCATTCTTGTAAACTGCATCTTCAGCATCAAATTCCACTCGTGCCAAACAAATACTATAGCAACGCTTATAATGAGTAGTTGCATTCTTCCAATACTATCACCCCTTAAATTTGGCAAAGGCATATTTACGGTAAAACTAGTTGATCAGCGATGCAGTCGACGGTTCCGTGCCTTTCCATTTTGAGTTGTCCGCTCAAGGGTCCATGTCTAATACCCCAATAGGAACCTTACTCCGTTTAAGCTGTACATGCATCATGGTCAAACCTAGCCGAGTCAGTTATGTTGTCCGCATAATGACTCATTAAGATAGCCTTGTCCAAAGTCCAATGGGTTTCCCTGAAACCCAAACGGACACATCCACGTTTTGTGCATTTATTTGGAGAAGTAAATGCTTGCCATGCTAATTATTGGTTTAAATAGTCGAGTCTGTGGGGTAAGGGCCTAATGCTTTGTTTTGCAAAAAATGAGTCACGAAGTCCCCAGATTTGCCATGGTAACCAACGTTCATCCAAGGCTGCTGAATTGTTGGAAAGACCTACACTCTAGTGATCAGACAACTCGTCCGCAAGTACTTAGGTAATTTTCCTTCTCTTCTAGAGATTCAGCCAAACAATAGAATCATAGAGGCTGTGACATTGTTCTGGGATAGTGACAAGTCCGTGTTCCGCTTTGGGGACCTTGAAATGACTCTTTTGCTCGAAGAAATAGGAGGTTTAGCTGCTATTCCTTGGGAGACTTCGGGTTTGCTTATGCCAGAGAATCGCAAAGGAAGGGGCTTCCTTAAGATGATGGGACTAAAGAAGAACCCGGACTTAACATGCTTGAAGGACTCTTACATCCCATTCGACTATCTGTATGAGAGGTACTGCCATAGCAAGTCATACCACACCTATTCAGATGAGTTCGCCATCACCTCATTAGGGCATGTCTATAGAATGGTCTTTGTTTTTATGTTTTGCTTTTTGGGAGTGATGGTGTTCCCTATGAAGAAGGCTAGGATCCATACTAGACTGGCCAATGGTAACCAAGACTTTGATGGAAGGAATTGGCGGGCAGACTTTCAGCATAGTGCCCATGATGGATGCTGAAATATACCGCGCCTTGGACCACTGTCAGCAAAAGCGCAGTCATTTTGAGGACTGCAACTTATTACTTCAGCTCTGTCTCATGGAACACCTCCAGAAAGAGGAATACCGACAAGAGATCCTATGTAGAGACTGGGATGATCACATCGCCTCCCACCAGCCAAGGCGTATGAATTATATGCCTAAAATGTTTGCTCAATCAGAGGACGCCAGAGGACGGGTAGAATTATTTGAAAATTTGAAAGAAGACCAGGTACAATGGATGGTCTAGTGGTTCCCCACAGATGAATTCATTGTTCGATCCCGAGATGCAACGTTTCTCATTCTAATTGGTTTGAGAGTAAAATATCCTTACATTCGTCTCCGAGCCATGAGGCAGGCCAGAAGAAAGCAAATCATACCAAGGGTCGACAAAATGAGTCACTTCAGGGCCTATTTCCAAGACGATGATAGCCCTCACAGGTGCCAAGCTCAGCACTTGTGGTACTGCAAACTCATTTTGCGGAGAGAATCTATTGAGCCAGATAGGTATCACGCAGGTTGTGTGCCGCACTATTCGGGTTGGTTGGAAGATAATGGCATGGGTCGGCCCGGGTTTGCTCGAGGTCACAGAATTATCGACGAACACGATGAAGCACGTGTTAAGTATAATCAACTACGCAAGAGAATTCTAGAGTGTGAAAGTGAGCACCGGGAAATACAAGAAGCCCATCAGAAGTTGATCGAGGAATGGAAAGATATGGCTGTCAGTGCCAACAAGCGGATAGGGTATTTGGAGTGAGGTCTAGTGGAGCTGGAAGGGAAGTTCATCAAGAGGATTGACGACTGTCGAAATGCTGAAGGAAACGCAGGCGGACATCTGGCCCGAGCTTATTTGCTGCTAGGACTACGCGAGCTGGTGAAACTGTTCGAGAGAGTCGAAGATGCCAAATCTGGGGAAGGTCCTTCTGGGACCGAGTAGTTAGGAGTCCTTTTATTCTTTATTTTAATGTAATAAGGCCAATGGCCAATAGTGATATTTTACTTTCTATTATTTAGAGTCGTTTTGGATTCGTCTTATTTTTTATGAATAAAATGAGGCATTTAGCATCATAAGTTCTCCAAAACTATTTGTCGCTAGGCCTACCTCGGGCACAATGGGGCACCCAAATTAGGACATGATTTATATTCTTGCACAACGTGTTTAAATAGTGCAACATTTTTTCTCATAACTTTCACTAACTTATTGCCTTTTGTTTTACTTATTTTTATTCCCCTCCCCAAAGGTTAGTTCGTGCATTCTGGCATCATCATCATACTACACAAGATCCAAGGGCCCTCCTCCTCCTCCTCCTTGTCCTATCCGAAACAATAACAAAGGTAGAATGGGAGATCCAAGCGCCAGAAAGGAGATTAAGATTCCTCAAGGTACCCCAGTTGCTAAAGAAACTGCTACCCAACTTAAGCAAAAACTGTTGAAATACCGAGAAGAACTGGATCAGGTTAGAAATTTGGCAAACCTGTCATTTTCTCTCACCGCTCCTGATGTCAACACCCAGAATCCCGCACCTCCACAAAACAACCCACAACCACAGATACAACCCACTCATACTCAACATTGCAACACATGCCACACTCCCAACAACACTCCACTACTCATTCCCGATCCACTGAACACCATAAATGACCATCTCCACAACACTCCTATTTATGTGGATACTGTACCCCACTACACTCAACAAATCTCAAATGCACCTAAGTCTGATGAGAAAGACTCTCTTATCAAGAACTTAGCGGCAGAATGCAAGAAATTAACCAACCGAGTTCAGGGCATGGAAGGTAACAAAGGTATCGAGGGGTTAAATTATGAAGACCTCTCTATTCACCCAGATGTTGAACTTCCGGAGGGGTACAAACCTCCCAAGTTCGAAATATTTGATGGAATAGGAGATTCCAGAGTCCACCTGAGGACATATTGCGATAAGCTGGTTGGAGTCGGAAAGGATGAGAAGATCCGTATGAAACTCTTCATGAGATGTCTGAAGGGAGATACTTTATCCTGGTACATCAGCCAAAACCCAAAAAATGGACAAGTTGGGTAGGCATGGCCTCGGATTTCATGGATAGATTTCGATTCAATATAGAGAATGCACCGGATGTATTCTACAAACAGAATTTGAAGAAGAAGCCTACCAAAACATTCTGCGAGTATGCTACTCATTTGAGGTTAGAAGCTGCAAAGGTCAGGCCGACCCTAGAAGAAGAATAGATGAATAGATTCTTCGTTCGGGCTCAGGATCCCCAATACTACGAGAGGTTGATGCTAATCGAGGGTCGGAAATTCTCCGATATCATCAAACTGGGATAAAGAATCGAAGAGGGCATTAAGAATGGTATGGTTACTAATCTTGCAGCATTACAAGCCACAAATAAGGTTGTACAGTCTGGTGGCACGTCCAAGAAGAATGATGTGAGTGCTGTAATGGTCGCATAGGGAGCCAAATCACCACTAAAATACCACACCTACCCATCAGCTCCACTTACATATCAGCCCACCCCGAATTACCAGACACCCGCACCGTCTTATCAAAATCCACCTCCCGTCTACCAATCCTCTCCGCCACTCACATATCAACCCACCTTACCCAAATACTCTCAACCAGCACCTGTTTATCAAGCTTATAATACTCAACCCTCTCACTACCAATCACCTCCCACACGTCACAATTTCCCTAGACCCGGGCCAAATTTTGACCGCAGACCTCCCAGGCAATACATAGCCATCACTGAACTAATTGTCTAGTTGTACGAGAGACTTAAAGTTGTTGGTTACGTCACTCCTATCCTAGCCATAACTCCAAAAAATCCTTCCCAGTGGGTCAACCCTAATAAGACCTGTGCGTACCATTCCGGTACGAAGGGACACACCCTTGACGAGTGCTGCTCATTGAAGGACAAGATTCAAACCCTGATCGACAATAAGGTCATAGTAGTAAAGGAGCCTGCTCCTAATGTTCGCAACAACCCTCTGCCTGACCACAAAGGTGTAGACATTCACATGATCGAGATCGAAGATGATTGGGACCCCAAAGGGTCGATAGGTTTGATTGCCGAGGGGGATGAACCCAAGAAACCAACAGTTACACTTAACCCAATTGTTGTGCAGAAACAGCCCTCCAGGGACGATGAAGTAAACATGTCTATACCTCTCGAATTGGAAGAGCCTCATTCTGCAAAGGCGTTCGGGCCAATTGAGGTTGAATTTGGAGATCCAAAAGCAGCTGCACCCTTTGAAGTTGATGTGTTACCACCAAAGGTACCTATTCCTGTGGCAATGTCAGACATAACACCATTCCACTCAAATACCATACCCTGGGATTACACTGCTGAAGCTAGGAGGAAAGGGAAGACCAAGACATGAGAAACAATTGCTGCGCAAGGAATGACCGGAACAGGGAGGGTTTACACCCCAGAACACTTAGCAGAGTCCAGTAAGCAAGCCTCGGGACGGCCTATTGAAACTGGGCCCGGCGATCTTTGGAGAAAATTACAAGCTAAGGAGTACTCGGTCATTGAGCAATTGAACAAAACACCAGCATAAATCTCTATCCTAGCTCTTCTACAGAGCTTTGACGCTCACAAAAATGCCCTGATGAAGATACTGAGTGAAGCTTATGTGCCCAGCAATATAACCAGAGGTGAAATGGCAAATATGGTAGGGCAAGTGCTGGAGAGCCATAAAATCACCTTCAATGAAGATGAGCTGCCGACAGAAGGACTAAGTCACAACAAGGCACTGCACATCAACGTGCAATACGAGGATTATTTTATTACTAAGTCCTGATCGATGGAGGATCCAACATCAACATCTATCCGCTGATAACTCTCAAAACTTTGGGAAAAATCCTGCACGAGATCAAAGATGGGGCTATCAACATCAAAGCCTTTGATGGCTCTCAAAGGGCTACTATCGAAGAAATCAGCCTGTGCTTACAAATGGGGCCAACATGGTTGGACGTCGACTTTAATATGATAGACGTCCCGTCATCCTACAAGTTTCTGTTAGGAAGACCCTGGATCCACGCCGCTGGAGCCGTAGCATCGACCCTCCATCAGGCAGTGAAGTTCGAATGGAATCACCAGGAGGTGATTATTCATGCCGATGGCAGTAACCCGATATATAGTCGCCAGACCATCCCAATAGGTGGAGAAACATACCACCACATCGAAAGGGTCAACGCTGTAAACAAGGATTAGTGGTGGGATAACAAGATCGAAAGTATCCTGAATTAGTGTGGGTATGAGCCTGGAAAGGGACTCGCCAAAAACATCTAGGGGATCACTAAGCCCATCAAACTAAAGAAGCATGGAACTACATTTGGCTTAGGGTACGGTTATACTTGGGAAAAGTTCCATAACTGGTCGCCACCATGGCACGACCCCTACTATCCGCTGAAGCTTTCGATACCTAGCCTGGAGCAGACCTTCCAACCGATAGATACTATTTATGGGTCAGAGGAGGATGAAGCGTTGGCAGCCATGAAGAATCTATTTCTGGAGGATGATGATATGGATTGTTGTGTTCTTTTCGAGGAGGAAGGGGAGGAAGGCCCTTCCATACAAGCTGTAAACCGAGGAGACCGCCTCAGCAATTGGTCAATTAGAACCGTCAGGGCCCGGAAGGCTTCGGGGTAGCAAGGCTAAACAAAAGCACCATGTATCTCATTTTATTTTATTTTACTAGCTGATTTTCTTTCCGCATTGTCTTTAATTTCGAAAAGAGCTCCGATGTTTCAAACAATTATGAATTTAATCAAAGCATTTCAGTTTATCATATATATCGCTCTTATTATTTTCTCTATCATTTACATCTATTTTTACACAGCATTACTATTACTTACTTTGATGATGAACCAACGATTGTCACTTGCAATGAAACAACGCAACAAACGGATATAGATTCAGAAGAGGATGAAATACCAGAAGAGGTCGTCAGAGAGGTTGAGAATTTTGAGAATAGACCTAAGTCTAACCTGGAAGACACTGAGGTCACTAATTTGGGAGATACAGAAAATGTCAGAGAAACTCGCATCAGTGTTCACCTGTCGCCATCAGAAAAAGAAGAATATATGGAATCTTTAAAGGAATATGAGGACATATTCTCCTGGTCGTATGATAATATGATCGGTCTCAACACGTCCATTATAGCTCACAAAATGCCAACAGATCCAACTTGTCCGCCGGTAAAACAGAAGCTCAGGAAATTCAAACCTGACATGAGTTTGAAAATCAAAGAAGAGGTTACTAAGCAAGTCAAAGCCAAGGTTCTCAGGGTAGTGGAATATCCAACATGGTTAGCCAACATCATGCCGGTACCAAAGAAGGACGGGAAGGTTAGATTCTGTGTCGACTACCAGGATCTTAACCAGGCCAGTCCCAAAGATGACTTTCCCTTGCCAAACATACACATTCTTATCGACAACTGCGCCAAGCATGAGTTGTAGTCTTTTATTAATTGTTTTGCCGGATATCATCAGATATGGATGGATGAGGAAGATGCAGAGAAAAAGACTTTTATCACGCCGTGGGGAATGTATTGTTACAAAATGATGCCATTTGGGATGAAGAATGTTGGTGCCACCTATATGAGGGACATGACTACTATCTTTCACGACATGATACACAAGGATATTGAGGTATATGTGGAAGACTTCATCATCAAATCCAAGAAATCCATTGATCATGTGGAAGACTTGAGAAAGTTCTTCAATAGATTGAGGAGGTACAATCTGAAATTGAATCCAGCCAAGTGTGCATTCGGGGTTCCTGCTGGAAAATTACTGGGTTTCATCGTGAGCGTCGATGGAATAGAATTGGACCAATCAAAAGTCAAAGCCATTCAAGAATTGCCACCACCAAAGAATAAGAAGGCCATGATGATTTCTTGGGAAGACTCAACTATATCAGCCGGTTGATATCTCAGTCCACGGTCATTTGTGAACCCATCTTTAAAATGTTGAAGAAAGATGCTGCTACTAAATGGACTGACGATTGTCAAAAAGCTTTTGACAGAATCAAGGAATACCTGTCAACGCCACCAGTCTTGGTTCCGCCCAAGTCAAGAAAACCTCTATTGCTTTATCTCGCGGTTTTGGATGGAGCATTCGGTTGTGTTATGGGACAACATGATGAAAAAGGGAGAAAGAAGCAAGCCATCTACTATCTCAGTAAGAAGTTCACCCCGTACGAGGCCCGGTATTCCTTATTGGAGTGCACATGTTGTGCTCTGACTTGGGTAGCTCAGCATTTGAGGCATTATTTCTGTGCCTACACTACTTATCTCATATCAAGGATGGACCTGCTGAAGTATATCTTCCAGAAGCCCATGCCCACTGCCAAGCTCGCCAAGTGGAAAATCTTGCTAAGTGAATTCACATTGTTTACGTGACTCAGAAAGCAATCAAGGGCCAAGCCATAGCAGATCACCTTGCCGAGAATCTTGTTGGTAGAGAATACGAACCCCTAAAAACGTATTTTCCTAATGAAGAAGTGTCCTTTGTAGGAGAAGATATTGCAGAATCCTACGATGGTTGGAGGTTTTTTTCGACGGAGCCGCAAATTTCAAAGGAGTTGGCATAGGAGCAGTCCTAGTATTAGAAACCGGCCAGCATTACCCGGTATCTGCCAAGCTTAGATTCCCTTGGACCAACAATATGGCCAAATATGAAGCCTGCATACTGGAGCTTAAGATGGCCATTAACATGAACATTCAAGAGTTGATAGTAATCGGGGATTTAGACTTGCTCGTACATCATGTTCGAGAAGAGTAGGCAACCAAGAACTCTAAGATACTCCCCTACTTGCATCACATCCAGGAGTTAAGGAAAAGATTCACAAAGACAGAATTTCAGCACGTCCCTAGGGTCCAGAACAAGTTCGCTGACGCATTGGCTACTCTGTCATCAATGATCTAACATCCAGATACGAATTTCATTGATCCCATCCAAGTAAATATTTATGATCAGCCAGCTTATTGTGCTCACGTTGAGGAAGAAGCGGACGGAAAACTATGGTTCCATGATATCAAAGAGTACTTGACAATATGAGAATATCCAGAACTTGCCAACACTACTCAGAAGCTCACACTCCGGAGATTATCGAACGACTTCTTTCACAGTGGGGGAATCCTGTACAGGAGGACTCCCGACTTGGGTTTACTAAGGTGTATCGAAGCAAAAGAAGCATACAGACTATTGGACGAAGCGCAGGGACCTGCGGGCCACACATGAATAGTTTTGTCTTAGAAAAGAAGATACTCCGAGTAGGGAATTTTTGGATAACTATGGAAACAGACTGTATCCAGTATGTTTGCAAATTCCATCACTGTCAGATACATGCAGATATGATAAAGGTGCCTTCAAATGAGCTTACTGCAACAAGCTCACCATGGCCATTCACCGCTTGGGGAATGGATGTTATCGGACCTATCGAGCCTGCCGCATCAAACGGGCACAGGTTTATCCTTGTGGAAATTGATTATTTTACCAAATGGGTTGAAGCAACGTCATACAGGGTAGTGACTAAGAAAGTTGTGGCAGATTTCGTCCGTGACCGTATTGTTTGTCGATTTGGAATTCTGGAATCAATCATCACCGATAATGGTTCCAATCTCAATAGCGACTTGATGAAAGCAATGTATGAGACATTCAAGATCAAACATAAGAACTCTACAGTCTATAGGCCTCAGATAACTGGAGCTGTAGAAGAAGCCAACAACAATATCAAGAAGATACTAAGGAAGATGGTCGAAAGTCACAAACAATGGCATGAAAAGTTATCATTCGCCTTGCTGGGATACCGTACCACGGTCCGCACATCGACCGGAGCAACTCCCTACATGTTGGTTTATGGTACAGAGGCGATCATCCCAGCCGAGGTAGAGATTCCCTCTTTGAGGATCATACAAGAAGCAGAGTTGGACGACGCATAATGGGTAAAAGGTCGCTACGAGCAGTTAGCCCTTATAGATGGAAAAAGGATGAATGCAGTTTGCCACGGTCAGTTGTATCAGAACAGAATGTCCAGAGCCTTCAACAAAAGAGTTAAGCCAAGGAAGTTTACACCGGGGCAGCTGGTGTTGAAGAAATATTCTCACATCAAGATGAAGCCAAGGGGAAATTCTCTCCCAGCTGGTAAGGTCCGTACATGGTTCACCGAGTTCTAACCGGAGGAGCTCTTATTCTTGAAGAGATGGACGGAGAAGTCTGGCCAAAGCCAACCAATTCAGATGTAGTGAAATGATAATATGTGTAACCCCTTATGATTTCTTTAATGATGTAATTTGAACTATGCCTGACGTAATTCCCGTTTAAGAGGGGTTACATAGGCAGCCCTACGGGTTCGGTCACAATTTAATAAAAATTCCATTTTCCCGCTGCTATTGGAAGTGGGGCAGAATTTTGAGGAGGACCCATAAAATTCCGAAGTTAGTTTTCAGCCACTCATCGCCAGGAATGCTACCTCAGATACTGGGGTAGAATTTTGAGGAGGACCCTCAAAATTCTAAAGTTGATTTTTTATCCGTTCAGCGCAGCCATCAGAAGTGCCAGCCTAGTAAACTGGGGCAGAATTTTGAGGAGGACCCTAAAAATTCAGGAACAAGAAAGGTTGCAATGTCTTGAACCATGTCATAGTCGTTGGTTCATCTAAACAAAACTATTTTCTACTTACGTTATATTTACTAAATCATGCATAAATATTGTTCGAATTGTTGCTGTCCCAATAATACGCAACGCCGAGAGCCAGTGGAAAACGAACTAGTCTTTCCCTCTTTTTTACAAAACTCACGATTTTTCTTTGGATGCAGGCACTCGACTTACAGTATTGTTAGGAATATTTATGTGCGCATACTTTCTCAAAAAATACAACTTCTCAAAATCATCACTTGTTCGTAATTTTTATCCGCACACAACCTCCCCAGCAGTCACGATATTGTAATCAGCTATCATCTAAGAAATCTTACTACTATCCGTCCTTTTATTTTCTTGCATTGCATAAGTCTACCTTTTTGCCTTTCGAGACTAAGCATTGTCTCCATCTACTCTACCTGCATTGCATAAGGCTACCTTTCTGCCTTTCGAGACTAAGCACTGTCTCCATCTGCATTTGTATTGCATAAGGCTACCTTCTGCCTTTCGAGACTAAGCACTGTCTCCATCTGCAGTACCTGCATTGCATAAGTCTACCTTTCTACCTTTTGAGACTAAGCACCGTCTCTATCTACATCTGCATTCCATAAGGCTACCTTTATGATTTTCGAGACTGAGCACTGTCTCCATCTGCACTACCTGCATTGCATAAGGCTACCTTTTTGTCTTTCGAGACTAAGCACTGTCTCCATCTGCATTTTTTGCATTGCATAAGGCTACCTTTCTGCCTTTTGAGACTAAGCACTGTCTCCATCTGCATTTTCTTGCATTGCATAAGGCTACCTTTTTACCTTCTGAGGTTAAGCTCTACCTCCACCTGCATGGCTAAAATACCGCCACTTTATCTCTATTTGCATCGGCTGAAATATCGCCACTTTATCTTTATTGAATGGCTGAAATATCTCCACCTTTCACTTACGTCTTGCAATGGGCTGAAATATCACCAAACTTTATTTAAATTCTACATCGGCTGAAAGATCGCCAGTTCATATTTAAATCTCCATCATATTTACCTATACTTTATATCAGCTAAAATATCGCCATTTTTCTTTTTACATCGACTAAAACATCGCCGCTTTATTTAAAGTTTCTGTCGGCTGAAATATCGCCATTTACATTTCTGCATCGGCTAAAACATCGCCTGTTTTATTTAAATTTCTGTCGGCTGAAATATTGCCATTTACATATTTGCATCAGCTGAAATACCGCCAAATCTTGCATTTCATGGACTGAAATATCGCCAAACTATCCGAGGGCGTCATTGTTCGGAGGCATCATCTTCATAGCCCGAGAACACCATGTCATGGCCCGAGGACCTGCTTTATATCCTTCACAACATTATTCAAAGGCATCATGATTCGGAGGCACCATTATCATAGCCCGAGAACATCATTTCATAGCCTGCGAATCCTTTATTTTGCGCTTCATGGCCCACGACATAATAGCCCGAGGACGTCATCCTAACCGTCTGAAGACAGCATTCATGGTCCAACGGGAACTTGCATCACATTTAAGTTTATGCAATATCTACGCCTGTATTACTCACTTGCAGGTAAACCGGCTAGTAACGGCCGTCTCAGCAGAAGCGATCCCGCTCCAGTTCCCGCAGTCGATAGAGCTTCAAAATACCGCTTTCCCCCTAAACATCGTGTCCGTCTCTTCCGAATCTCCATTGGCATGTTCTGTCAATGGTTATTGAACTACATACGACCTGATTACTATAAAAACATGGATATGTAGGCAGTTTAGAAATCGGAGTCCGGTCAAACTCTTTTCAAATCACCACTTTCGGTCAAAATTATCTATCATATCTTTACCCGACAACTCTTTCATCCATCCCGGGTAAAGAAGGGCAGCTGTTGATACCCAATTTTTCCCCTAAGTTTTTATACCCAAAATATTTCCAGAATGGCATATATGTGCCTATATAGGCACATCCAAAGGTTTTGGCATATCTTTTAATTTTAAAACCAATTAATTGCCTATTTTAGTACAAGAAAATCCAGTAATTATTTTCCAAAAATCATCATTTTATGGGAATAGCTTATTTTATTCTCATATTTATAGCAAAATGTAATTAAGATGATTTTTTACATATTTTTACGAATTTATTTTGTATTTTTAAAGTTAAATTGCATATAATCGCAATTATAGCCTATTCTGTAATTGATAGCATTTTATAATTATAAAATTAACCCCAACATTTTTTAAAATAATATTTATATAATATTTGTTGAACCAATACTTTTAATTTCCTTTTAAAAACGTTATTGCTATTTTTATATTAAAAAATGGGAAAAGTGGCTATTTACAATCTAGCCTCAATTGTATTTCAATTTCAGCCAATTTGGCACCCCAATTCAACCCAACTCAGCCCCAAAATCGAGCACAAATTACCCGGCCCAATTACCACTCTAACCCGACTCAACACCTATTCAATCGACCTAGCGCATAGCCCCTTTTAAATCCTGGCCGTTGATCATTTAGATCAATGACCACCGTTGTTTTTTACCTTTTTTAATCCAAACGACCCTAAACCCTACCTCATTTCTCCTCAACCGCTGCCTCTGAATCCCCTTCCTCTCTCAACTCTCTCTAAACTCACCTTAAACCCTAGCCGCCGCCTCTTACTGATACCCTAATATATGGCTTTCCATGCTCATCGGAGGCCTATACCAGCCTCTCATGGCTTCTGCGTGCTCGTTTCTAAGGTCAGATGACCAGATCTAGAAGGGTTTCGACCAAGCCTTGGCTCGATGATTGTTATCCAATCATCTTCAAACTTTGCCCGGCCAGTCATGGCTTTTCGAGTTTGACCTTCGACTCTCCTACTCAGATCGATGGTTTCCAAAGCCTTTCTTATCACCTGGGTTTCTTACGAAACCCTAATCTCTAAGGTTCCTTCGATTTATTTATAGATCTGCTCCAGATCTATGTGTGTGTGAACTTTATATGCATTTTTCTCGAAGTTTCTTTAATTTTTGCTCTCAAAACTCTTTATTCTTCAACTAGAGTTTCATGTTAAATCTCTTCTCTGATTCTCGACATGTTTTACTGTGTTTTGCTTGTGATGTTTTCTATCTGAGTTAGCATGTTGAAAACCCTAATTTTTTGGGATTTTGCTTGAGTTTCTTAGTCTGTTTTTTAATATTTGTTTGATTTACCTTATTTTTTCTATCTGAGTTAGCACATTAAAAACCTTAATTTTTGGGATTTATCCGAGATTCTGTATCTTTTTATTTGTTTATCTGTTTGTCTCCTCTAAACTCGATTGATTTCGAAAACCTTAGTTTCTTTGGGGACTATTCGATTTCTTTGAAGTTGTTCAATGTGATTCCTTTACTTCAACTCTCTTTTCTTCATGTGACTCTTTTGGTTCTGAGTTCTTACAACCTGTCAAACTCAACTATGGTTTTCACTCGACTCTTTGTATGCTTCTGATCTTCTTCTCTATTGCTCAACACTGATACCTAACTATCATGCTTCGAATGTTTTCTTTTGAACTACTACTATATGCTGTTCTTTTGCCATAGCTTGGCTTCACGTGTCTATTACTTGTGCATTCATTTATATATTGAGTCCCTTCTATGATTGATTTTTCAAACTCGTAATTGATTTCAAAACTTTTCTTTTCATGAAATTCTGATTTTTACTCGTTGTCAAGGGTTAATTGATTCTCTTTCTTTGTTTGGCCCTACTAAACCCTTTCCAAAAATAAGTACAATCCTGTACTTAGACTTAAACACCTATTGTATGATTTTAATGCTCCTTTTATGGCAACAACCATTCTGCTTACAGACTAATTTCTTTCCTTATCTTGACCCTGTTAGTATCCGTTTGAACAACAATCCCTTGATTAAAGGGGAGTCTTGTGTTATTTGATTCTGATTTGTGATTGTTTCCATGTTTGTGTTAAAACTTTACTTATTACCTTACTCTTCACTCTTTTTCAAAACAATAAATACTCTACCCTCTTTTCTTTAAACACACGAACATCTTGAGTTCAAAAATAAACACTTACACTTAAAACCTTCTCTTTCTTTATTACAACTTGTGTTGTTGCTTTGTCTAGCCGGCTGAAAGCCAAGCCTAGACTGTGGACTCCTATTTGCTTTATCGTTTCTGCACTTTGCTTCACTATTGGTATGACCTAGTTAATTTACAAGCCTCAACAACAACATGTTTTCTTTAATTGCTCCAGTTTGTCATTCCTGTCTAATTCTGCTCATGTTTCTGCAGTCAAGATATGTTACTAGCATGCGGTAATATGTTCTCTTTCCCTTGTAAATTAATGTTTATCTATGTGTGCACTCTGTCAGTCATTTGTTATTTACTTTCTACCTTATGAATCCCAAACCCCCGTATCCCCTATATGTGTTTGTGTTCCTTAGGATGGTTTGTGTCCATGCCGGCATCAGCAATTGTTGTGCATGACCAAACCAAGCCTACTGGGGTTATACAATAAATCCCACAATCCCTTGCCACTTTTTAATGACTACTGATTCTATGTAGTTTAAGTTTCACTACTACAATAGTTTTGAAAATCAACCTTACCACTTATTATTTCCAATCCAGTTTTTATAAATCCCTTTCAAACTATGTTTTGCACTTCCACTATGCTCCTAGAACTTAGGTTCTGCCCCTATTGTGTAAGCCTTGCCTTGGGACCCTTGAGCTCCCTCTGAACTTGGACACATAAGGGCTGGCCCTTCCACACTACACAACTCAATTTTCTGATTAACATCTTGGGTGTATGTACTGGCTAGAGTTCCTGAAATCCCTTGGATCTATGAAACACCCTAGATGAGAGAACGCTTGGAAATCTGGATCTCGAAAGTGGCTGAACCTCATATTATTAGACACTAAGTCTGAATTAGGCTGTTCGAATGTAGCTGATAATTCCGAATGTTTTTTTAAGTCCAATTTTATTTCTTTTGGGCTGTAATAATTTGTATAAACTCAGGGATTTAGTAAAAATGGGAGGAGGTTTACTTTTATGCACTAAGGGTAGAAATCATATCTATAGGAATTTATTTATGATTTGTGCAACTCCACGCGTAGAGAACATGTCGATAGGATTCGACACTTGATTTCTGCAATAAAGCATTTAGATACCATGCCTATAGGAAAGTGCATTGCTGCATGTAATAACATCATTAGGCAAACAACTAGGTCTAACAACTGGGTTGCGTATAGTACCATGTCTACAATACTCCTGTTTAAAAGATCTAAATCAGTTAATGCATAGAGAGCATGCCTATAGGAACTTAGAACATGAGCCGTCTCCACACATTCAAAATAGCATTCACTTTTTTTCGAAATTTAGCATTTACTAAAATAGCGGATTTTTAGACAAATTTGCATTTTTTTTAAACTTCTGTAATTCCTTTTCCTCAAATTAGCCTTCATGTCTTCTGAAGTTTAATTCTTTTTCTGTTAAACCTTTTAAAAATAGTATACTCTTTTTTTTCTAAAACTCCTCTCACTCCTTTTACTCTGTAACTTTGCTCCATAATCAGTTTTCTGTTTTAAAACCAGTCATTCTATCCAACACTTAGACAAAAGGATTATTTAATCAATCATATCGGTTTTAGTTAACTGCATTCGAGCAAGCCTAATGTAGACTTTTCGTCTAAAAATATGTGTTGAACCAGTCCGCTCATCGCTTTATTTAATTAAGATCAAACTGGTGCATGTAAGACATGCTAAACTCTATGACTTTTATCTAATTTAAGGAGGCTTATTTGAGCCCTACTTGCTTATTTTTTTCCCCCTTTGTCTGCATTACGTGTTTTGATTGACGCCTTAGCATTTTGTTCTTTGAAAACTCCTGAAAGGCCTCAAACCCCTCTCGCTTTAGGACTAGTAGTCCAGTTGCCTCCCGGATTGATAGGATTGGGACGGGTAATAGCATGCAATAAGTAACGATACTATTCCTCACTTTAATACCTTAACGGGGTGGGGAAGGGTAGACATGGAGATGATGATCACACGATAACACTATGCGAACGATTGTCTACCGATGTTGTGTGGATGATCCATGTATTTTACAAGCCTAGGACCCTTTTTCCCTTACATAATTATTTTTTAGATTGTCGATTTTCAATTTCTTAAAATTCTGCATTCCTGTTTAATAATTAAAACTTCCCCCCTCTAATTTTCACACTGCCCTTTCCTTTAAAATTTTCCACTGATTCACTTCCTTGTTTGATAATTGGTATTCATTACTTGATCCTATTTTTCTGTATTTAGGCATTCTTGCCAATAATTAAGGAGTTATCTATTCAAATTCCAACATGTCTAATAACCTTTGTGCATACCTATTTGCAGATTTTATGTGAAATTACCTTGTATATTTGCTTGATTTAAAGTCACAATTGTAACATGGCCGGGAACCACACTAGTGGATCTTGAGGGGTGCCTAACACCTTCCCCGCAAGATAATTTCTAGCCCTTACCCGAATTCTGGTCCTTCATCTCAAATTCTCTCTTAAAGTGTCCTAATGCACTATAATCATTAGGTGGCGACTCTCCGATTCCAAAAACCCAAATTCCCAAACGGGAATAGAGTTGTCTTCCCAAATGTCGTTAACCCGATTTTGCGAGAAAAAGGGGGCGTCAACAGCCCCCGATGGATGAAACGGAAATGCTTAATGTTTTCTACAAGCCCATGAGGCTGACTATTTTCAGAATATGATGTCTGCAATGGGGAAACCGTTTGCTGAGGCCATCAAGATTGGTAAGATGGTCGAGAACGGTCTAAAAATAGGGCACATATTGAGCCAATCTGCCATAAGAGCTACATCCCAAGCAATTCAAAGCGGGTCTGGAGGTATATCGAATATAAAGGAAGAAGTGGCAATGGCGGCTTTAGGTCCGAGAAACACCAGTCCACCCAGAAGATACTTCTCTCCAAACACCCCGCAACATTATTATTCCCACCAGAATGTGGCTTATGGTATGGCCTCCCAGCCTTATGCTGTGATGAACGCCCAGCCATACGCTTGGCCACAATAACAGTAGAGCTCCACCTCCTAGAAATAACCCTCTCCACCAAGCTCAGTATAATCCCCGACCTCCACAAAATAATTTCCCCTACAATGCCATGCTCGAAGCCACCCTGGAGAACAAACTTCACGCCTATTGGTGAATCATACTCTAGCCTTTTCCCAAAACTGGTCTAAATTGGTTTGCTACAACCCGTAACCCCAAATAGACAAAACCTAGAGTCATCTTCCTACCGACCCGGTACCCGATGTGCCTATCATTCTGGGGTGGAAGGATATGAAGTTTAAGACTATTGGACTCTAAAAAGGGCGGTTGAAAATCTCATAGAGCAAAAAGGAATAGTGCTGAAGGATGAAGAAATTCCTAATATGACCAACAACCCCTTACCGGCTCACAACACCGGGGCAGATATTGAGATGATTTGCAAAGATAAGGAGTTTGATCCCGCTTTGAAAGCCATCCTTGCCATTGCTAATGTCGAGATGAAGCCTAAGGTTTCTGCAAAGTAAGACAAGGGGGGAAGAGGAATAAATCCACCCCTCAAAATGCAGAAAAGACAGTGGAAACCAAAACTGGGGCATTACCCCCAAAAGATGCCATGTTTTTGTTCCCCGGGGTCACATGAAAGAGCAAATTAAATTAAGCCCTCCAAAAAGGTTCGAGCTGAACAAGGGACCTCAGATGTACGTTCCTAAAGAGACCTATGTGGTACGGGGGGCATTAATTTCACCAAGGATGAATGAGCTCGTAGTTATTGGCCGCGCACCGTAGAAGCCCATGACGGACTCTAGTGCCGTCCCATGGAATTATAACAAGGCAGTAGTAACCTACAAGTGAAAAGAGGTCCTAGGAGAAGCAAATGAAACTAACCCATATGAGAAATACCATAACTTGAAGGATTTGAACAAAGCCAAGAAGAAGCGTGTCCCACTGAAAAAGCCCGTCAGTGGTGATGAGGCCGAAGAATTCTTCCATAAAATGAAAACTGCAGACTATGAGGTAATATACCAACTCTAAGAGTCTCCTTCACAGGTCTCACTCATGTCTCTACAGGTAGGCTCAACCGAGCATTAGAAAGTGTTGATAAAAACCCTCAATAAAGCTTATGTTGCGATTGAAACTACTGTTGAACAACTGGAAAGGATAGCGGAAAGATTCTTCGCAGTCAACCAGATCTCATTTAGCTAGAATGATTTGCCCCTGGAAGGGGCCGCTCACAACAAAGCCCTTCATATGACTGTTAAATACGAGAGATACTATGTGAAAAGAGTCATGCTGGATGGTGGGTCCGGATTTGATATTTTCCCTTTCTCGACTTTGAAAAGAATGGAGATTGGGACTGAGAGAATCAGGTCTAACAATGTTTGTGTGCGTGACTTTGATGGCATCAAAAGAGACACTGTAGGCGAGATCGATTTGATTTTGACTTTTGGTCCTGTGGATTTCAAGGTGACATTTCAGGTCCTGGACATGGACACTTCTTATAATTTCCTCTTGGGATGGCCCTGGATTCATGCGGCGGGGGACGTACCTTCCACTCTCCACCAGATGGTAAAATTTGAATATGAAGATCAGGAGATCATGGTCCACGGAGAGGACAAGAAATCAAATTATCAGGACCTGTTAGTCCCATGTCTGGAAGCTAGGGAAGGTAGCGAACATATAGTCTATCAAGTTTTTGAAATTGTGGTCATAAACTAATGTGAAAAAGGAAGGCCTTGTCCTCAACCCGTTCTCTGAAATGTGTCGATTATGGTTGCCAAGGAAATGATCATGCATGTTATAAGCCTGGGAAGGGGCTCGGGACATCATTACAAGGTATCATAGAACCTATCACTCCAGCTTCTAGCGAGAAGTTCTTTGGTATGAGTTTTCAACCCACGTCAATTGATGAAACATAGGCAAATGAGCGAAGGAACAATGGTTGGGTCTTGCCTCAGCCAATCCCGCATCTGTTCGAAACATTTGTCAAGCCCAAGTACACATAAGAGGAAGATAAGGCCTTCACGGCCAAAGAAATTAAAGAAATATATGGAGCTATGAGGAAGATATTATATGAAACCCACATGGTCTAGTCGGGAGAAGGCTCGCACCGCTCAGGTGCTGTATATGGGGCCCAATGCGAAGTGTTGCAAAACTGGAAGGCTACTCCGTTCCTAGTCAGGTGGGAATCCCGGTAGTCTAGTTTTTCTAACTTTTCTACATCACGAGTTATTCTAGGGTGTAAGTCAGATGTTTTCTTTAGTTTACTGCCTTTAAATTCCAATGTAAACCCTGTTATCTTCAAAATTCAATTAAATTAAATTAATATTTCATCGTTCATGAATCTATATCTCTTTATTCTTTCTAATTTTTTTACTTTTTATTATTTCTTCTTTTAGTTCTAATAATGCGGCTTTAGATAACATGACATGCTTGCGGACTTCATGCCCAGATCCAAACATATTGTCTAATTGTGAAATAATGAATCAAGAATGTGAATACGATGAAGAAGAGGCTTTTAGGAAAATAAATTGAGAATTGGAACAATTTGGGAATAAGCCTAAGACAAATCTAAATGAAACCAAGCCAATAAATTTGGGTAGTTTCGAAGAAGTCCAAGAAACCATGATAAGCATTCACACAGATGAAAGAACTAGGGATGCACTTATCCAACTTTTGTTTGAATTCAAAGATATGTTCACTTGGTCCTATGATGATATGCCAGGGTTAAGTGTTGATCTAGTGGTGCACAAATTGCCAACTTACCCTGAGTGTCCCCCTGTCCATCAAAAACAAAGAAACTTCAAGACTGACATTAGTGATAAGATCAAAGAAACGGTCATTAAATAGTTGAAAACAAGTGTGATCGGAGTGGTCGGATACACCATATGGTTGGCTAATGTAGTCCTAGTGCCAAAGAAAGATGGGAAAACCCGAGTGTGTGTTGACTATCGAGATCTGAACAAAGCAAGTCCCAAGGACAACTTTCCTCTGCCAAACATCCACATCATCATTGACAATTGTGCCAAACATGAGATACAGTCTTTCGTGGATTGCTATGATTGATATCATCAAGTGTAGATGGATGAAGAAGATGCGGAAAGATAGCCTTCATCACTACCTGGGGCACCTATTATTACAAGGTCATGCCTTTTGGTCTGAAGAACGCCGGGGCAATGTACATGAGAGCTATGACCACCATCTTTCATGACAAGATGCACTAGGAAATTGAGGTGTATGCCTGATGTGATCATTAAATCCAGAACACCGGATGACCATGTTCGTGACCTGAGAAAGTTCTTTGAGCATCTGCGCACGTAGGATTTGAAGATAAACCCGGCTAAATGTGTGTTTGGAGTTTCGTCTGGGAAACTTTTGGGATTCATCATCAGTTGGAGGGTCATTGAGCTAGATCCAATGAAGATAAAGTATATTCGTGATTTGCCTCCTCCGAGAACCAAGAAAGAGGTTATGAGTTTGTTGGGAAGGTTGAACTACATCAGTCGATTCATTGATCATTTAACTTCCACATGTGAGCCCATATTAATGCTTTTGAAGAAAGATGCAACAATTAAATGGACCAATGAGTGTCAGAAGCCCTTGACAAAATCATAGAATATCTATCAAACTCGCCAGTTTTGGTCCCACCCGAACCTGGAAGGCTTTTGTTTTTGTACCTGACAGTCTTGGAGAATTACTTCGGCTGTTTCCTCGGGTAACATGGTGTGACCGGGAAGAAAGAACATGAAATCTACTATTTTAGCAAAAAGTTCACTAGTTACGAATCCAATACACAAGGACTTGGTACGCCCTAACTTGGGTCGCTCAGAAGCTTAGGAATTACTTATTGGCCTACACCACTTACCTCATCACCAGATTGGATGCTTTAAAGTACATATTCCCGAAGTCGATGCCTATATGAAGGTTGGCGAAATGGCAGATACTGCTCACCAAGTTTGACATAGTCTATGTCACTCGCACGACAATGAAAGCTGAAGCTCTAGCGGATAACCTAGCTGAAAATCCTGTTAATGATGAGTATCAGCCTTTGAGTACTTACTTTCTGGATGAGGAAGTGAATTTAGCTGAGCTAATTCCAGAAGACACCAATGCTTGGAAAATATTCTTCGATGGAGCAGTGAACGCAAAAGGTGTCGGCATTGGGGCAATCTTGATCTCATCCACTGGTCAGCGTTATCCGGCCACAACCCATCTTTGGTTTTTATACATAAACAACACTGCCGAATATGAAGCTTGCATTATGGGAATGAACATGGCATTCGACCAAGACGTGGAAGAATTGTTAATCATGGGAGATTCAGACTTGATTATCCGACAAGCTCAGGGTGAATGGGAAACTCAGGATGTCAAGCGTATTCTATACAGAAAACATGTGGAAGATCTTAACAAGCGGTTCAAGTCAGTCGAGTTCAGGTACATTCCTCAATTTCACAATGAGTTAGCTGATGCACTCTCTACTTTGGCCTCGATGTTGCCATATCCAGGCAATGTCCACATTGATCCGTTGGAAATCTTAATTCGAGAAAAGTGTAGTTACTGCTATGTGGTTGTGATAGAGCCAAATGTACTGCCATGGTACCATGAGATCAAGATGTTTCGGAAAACAAAAGAATATCCAGAGCAAGCCAGTGGACATCAAAAGAGAACCACTAGAAGGCTAGCCGATGGTTTCTTCTTGAGCGAAGAAGTTTTGTACAAAAGGACTCCAGATTTAACCTCTTGAGATGTGTGGATGCCCAGGAGGCCGGGAGAATCATGAATGAAGTACACACATGAGTGTGTGGACTCCATATGAACGGATACGTCCTGCCAAAAAAAAATCCTTCGAGCAGGATTTTACTAGATGACTATGGAAAAAGATTGCTTCAGTTTTGTCCGAAAATATCATCAGTGTCAGGTATATGGTGACCTGATTCGTGAACCGCCTACAGAATTTCATCCTATGTAAGACCATGGCCGTTCGTTGCTTGGGGTATGGATGTCACCAGGCCAATCGAGCCAAAAGCTTCTAATGGGTATAGATTCTTATTGGTTGCTATCGACTACCTCACAAAATGGGTTGAAGCAATTACTCTCAAAGTTGTCATTAAGAAAGCAGTGGTAGACTTTGTGCACTCCAAGATCATTTGCCGTTTTGGAATCCCTACAACTATTATTATGGACAATGCTGCAAACATGAATTGTCACTTGATGAGAGAGATCTGTGAACAATTCAAGATGACGCATCGGAACTCTACCCCTTATCGACCAAAATCTAATGGTGTCGTTGAAGCAACAAACAAGAACATCAAGAAGATTGTTAGAAAAATGATTCAAAGTGTGAGACAATGGTATAAAAAGTTGTCGTTCGCATTATTGGGATACCGCACATCAATTGGAGCAACTCCCTATCTATTGGTTTACGGCACTAAAGCCGTAATACCTGCAGAAGTTGAAATCCCATATCTTCGAATCATTGTTGAAGCTGAGATTAAGGACACTTAGTGAGTCAAAACCCTCTTGGAACAGTTAACCTTTATTGATGAAAAGCGAATGGCCGCAGTCTGCCATTGGCAGTTGTATCAACAAAGAATGGCCCGTGCCTACAAAAAGAAGGTGCGGCCTAGGAACTTTGAAGTGGGGCAACTTATTTTGAGATGTATTCTCCCTCATAACAAGGAATAAAAAGGAAATTTTGCTCCCAACTGGAAGGGCCCGTACATTATAAGAAAGTTGTTGCAAAAGGGGAATTGTACTTGGCAACATTGAAGGAAATGATCCCAAAATAGCTGTAAATGCAGACGCAGTCAAAAGGTATTATGTTTAATCTTTCTACAGTCCCGATACTATCCGATTGGGATGACGAAGGCTTTCATTCTCACTACCCCATACACTTCTACCTTTTGCAAACCCTTTGAGTCGATTACCTTTCTTTGATTATCCTCTTTGGAACCCGAAATGTTGTAGAAACAAATCAAATCAAAACAAAAGAAATACAAATAAATTTTTTTCCCTAAACTACGTTCGACTTGATTCCTAAAGGATACGTAGGCAGCCTCTCTCTGGGGTTCAGTTACACCAAAACAAAAATCCAAATTCCCCCAAAAGTGAAACTGGGGCATATGTTATAATGGTTAGGCGACGGTTCGCCAGAAAGGTTCCAAAGTTGCAATTCAATCCAAACTCGTTATACCCTAAATCATGTTCAAGTCTTTCTGATCAAGTAGTGAGAATGTTCAAGAATCGGAGAATGCGGCTGCTTTGGACTTGATACAACCAGATGAGAGAAATAAAATGAGAAATCCTTATTGGTGAAAACCCATACGGGCACCGTAATACGATGGTAAGCAGAGAAATTGAAAATGAGAGAGTCTTGTTAGTGAAAACTCGTAAAGAGCACTATAAGGCGACGATGAGAAGAGAAATGAGAGAGGTCAATTAGTGAAAACCGGCCAAGGGGTCGTTGATCGAGAAGAAGGAATCCCTTACAACCATTCGCACTGAAAGAGTCCTGGCAAGGTTTCCGGGTATTAAAACACGGGTCATAATGGGTTTTTGAGAAGTTGGATAGTTACACAGATCGTGTGTCCAGTCCAAGAAGCATGTCATGTCTATTGAAGTCTGCATGAACTCCAGATAAGTCATTCTTTCCTCCCTCGAAAGGGACACTTCTCTTTAAATTCATTATCCCATCCTTTCTTTACTTTTCTTTGAATCCCTTTCGGTTTAATCCTCTTCCGAAACTAATCTAAAGAAAAGATGGAAAGATTGGTTTTACAGGTTTCTATTTAACAAAAGCTAAAATTCAAGGAAAAGCACCTAGCCACAACATGTGCATCAAGTCGATCTCGACTGGCCATGATGGCGGATGATCGAGAGTCAAAATTATTGAAAAGGAAAGAAAAGACGAAGTCAAGCTACCATAAAGGAAAAATAAGAAAGGCCAAGGGCCCACACGGGTTAACCGTCATGTGGAATTTGAGAAAAAGTCAAGATACCCGGTTTTAGAAGAGACATCGATCTCTAGAAAGCAAGCAAGCGGTAAAGGCTTCTAGGAAAAAGAGTTGGGCCGAGATCAAGTGATTAAAACAATCAAGGCCACAAAACCAACCACCGTTTCAAACTGGCAAATTGTTCATTGATTTGAAAACAGTGGCAATCCAAGATAACCTCATAGGAAGCAAGTGCAATAAAAGCAAGGTGCACAGACCAGAATTGTCTTGCAGCAGAAGTTAACCCAAAAAGGGAAGTCCCTTTCAAACTCTTCATGCATTCTCTGGAATAAAGTATTAAAAGTAAAATGAAAAGAAAGAAGAAGGAAATTTTAAACCATGGTAGCATAGGGACCCAATCTGTAGCTACGTTTTCCAACATAGGGTCCCATTCCCTAGTCATCCCCACCATAACATGGCGGTATTTTCCATATTGATTCCCGGCATAACCCATAGACCTTCTCGACATATCCCGAGGACCTTTCCCTTTTCCGGCATAACCTGATGACTCTCCCGACATAAATCCTGGACCTCCCTAGCATAACTCGAGGACCTTTTTCATTTCTGGATTAACCCGATGACTCTCCCGACATAACCCGTGGGCCTCCCCAGCATAACCAGAGGACCTTTTCTTATTTCCGGCTTAATCTGAAGACCTTTCTCGGCAAAACCCGTGGACCTCCCCGGCATAACCAGAGGACCTTTTCTCATTTCCGGCATAACCCGATGACCTTTCCTGGCATAACACTTGTACTTCCCCAGCATCACCTGACGACCCTCCCCAACATAACATGTGGACCTCCACGGCATAACCCCAGGACCTTTTTCTTTTCCGGCATAACACGATAACCTTTCCCGGCATAACCCATGGTCCTCACTAGCATAAATCGAGGACCTTTTTCTTTTCTGGCATAAACCGAGAAACCTTTTTCTTTTCCAGTATAACCCCATGATTTCCCCGGCATAACCCGATCATCTTTCCAGCATAACCTGGCAATCTTTCCAATTTTGGGCCCCCAATACCTTGTTGATTTCATTATAGATATAGGGCTCCACTCCCTAATCTATTTTTCCCAAGGATACACAATCCTGATTTTATTGCTTTCAAAGAAATAACTTAGATTTTGTTGTAATAACTCACGAAATTTTCCTAGTGAAATTTGGGGCAAAAAATTTTTCGTTTGTTTGCTTTGGTCCCTGAACAGGTTTTTACCATGAGGATCAAGGTTTGAGGTGACCAAAAGAAGAAGTCTCAATCAAAAAAAAAAAGAAAAGAAGAAACAAGAAAAGAAGTTTAACTCTGCGTGGAAGTAGAGAAAGGATGCGGACTTCCCAAGTTATGGTTGAAGTCATAAGCTTTGCTTGTCCTGGATTGATCTAAAAAGCTAAAGAAGATGAACCAGTGGTTGCAACTAACGAACATCAAGTTCAGGTCGGAGTCTCCAGGAAGAACCATCCAAGTCTAAAGATCAAGCTTAAAAAGGTCTATGGATAGGAATCTTGTAAGTCGTAGTTCATAGACTTAGCTAGTTTAGCATTTCATCTTTCATTTTGGTTTAATAAGGAGTTCAGCAAGCAGAAACAGCAGTAAAATCACAGTTCCTGGTAGCTCCATGTCACGCCCCAAACTCTGAGGAGCGCGACCGACGCTCAACCGAGTAAACCCGACTGAGCAAGCCTGTTATGTTTCATTCTACCCATACTAATTCATGCAATAAATAGGAGATGGACTCCATTGATCATACTTAGTAAGTATTTCATAAACAACATCCACTTTATTTCAATTAGAAGCTTAAAACATGATTATCAAGATATTGCAAGTTTATAAATCTTTGTAAAAATTCAATATTTCTACTTTAATTCCTAATACCAAACACCACCCACAACCTATCTACGGAGCCTCTAAATATAACTGAAGAATAACATGGAAATGCCAGCAACAAAGCTCCGGCTATACCTTACATATATAATAAAAATAAGACTCCGGGAAGAAAAGCGGCATGAGCCATGAAGTTCCCCAAGAGGAAAGAGGCTCACCAATACAGCTGACGGAAAGTAGAGGAGGTGCTACTGCCGGTGGACTTGAGTACCTACTATAGAACCACCTACAATCATAACATGAATGTAGCGCCCCCGGCAAAAGGGACGTTAGTGCCATTGAATAGCACTAGTATGTAAAACTAAACACCATCTAATTAGAAAGAGCTGTCAAACAAAAATAAAGAAATCATAAATGTCAATCAAAAGCTTTAACAATAACCACATCATCAAATCAAAGAATCATATGACTATCACATAATTTTCATACCTCTAGGCTGCTTTTCACAGCCCTTCCGTAGGGCTCACATATCAAATTATACACCTATGTGTTTCATATAATAATAAGGAAATCACAAGTACAAATCAAACACTTTAAATGATTACCACATTATCAAATAAAAGAATCATATCACTTCCATTTTCGTTTCACATATATTAGTTCATCGGCACTTGGGGCCACAATTATCACATCATGCATGGCACTAGGCCACATTTCATAACACAATCTCTTCTTTCCTTTTCCTTTTCGAAACTCATTCATAATACCATCGCTTTCTTGAGCGGTGTCTGATCTCGGCCCGATCGGCTAAGCCGTCTCCCAGAGACATTACCATTATTTCATTCACACTAATCACTTTCAACTTTTAATACATTACCACCATGTGTATATATCATGGCGTCTGATCACGGCCCGATCGGCTAAGCCGTCTTACAAGACGTTACCTCAAACACAATTTAATTTCAATCTTTATTTCACATATATTAATTCGTCATATCAATGATTTCACAAACTTTCATTTCGATAGTGATAATGATCATATTCCATCCTTTTTACCTCGGCCACCCTTATCACCCCAAACCACAATTTATCTTTTGGTGTTGCGGCGCAAAACCCGATCCCACCAGACAATCATATTTCACACAACAACAATAGTTCACAGTTCAATCACATGGCTTCAGGCCATCCATAATATTACTTCGCAACAACAATAACAATTCACAAAGAGTTTCATTAACAATGGAACTTGAAGCACAACGAATTCTTTTACAATCATGACAATATACAATTTCAACATCGGAGTATGTAGCAACCCGCATCATATTAGATCTATTTATAAGGCAAAACATTATCTCAAATAGCCACTTATGGCATAAATTGTGTACAAAGCCTTTAAGGCACATTATTATTGAAGTCATTTATGAAAAGCAAAGCCGAGACTCATTTCATAATGTGTTTCATATTTTCTCTGCACCTTTTAAAATCATCAAGAATAGCACATCGATCATATTGAGACACATCTTTCACGTATATAAAGTTACATCACTAATTCATGTGGAATTAACAATCAATACATCAGCCCATCTTTAATTTTACCTCATTTTCACAAACACCAACGGAGCACAATTTCTAAAAAGAGGGGATTTTAGCCATACATACCTCAAACAGCTTTTTCTTAAGTTACTACAACGTTCCGAAAATTCTAGCAATGCCCATCTACTTCGAGACATAACAAAATTGAACACTAATTAGAAAGATATTCATAATTGTAGCTCATTGGAGATTTTATCAAACTCCATGTGAGCGTTAAATCTTTATGGTCCTTTTATAGAGGATTTCATCAATTCACAACCCATACTTTACTATTTTTAGCTCAACAATGTTTCTACGCCTTTTAACAACACATGCATGAAAGATAACAACTCCAATACCCACAAACTTTCTTGATAAATACACATCTTTAGCTAAAATTTGAATTAAGGGTTAGGGTGTAGAATCTTACCTCAAGGATGAAGACCTAACGTAGTTTTCCTTGTTAATCCTTCAATATTTTAGCAAGAGTTGAAGAAGAACTACGGAGGGGAATTTTCTCACTCTAGAATCTGATTTGTTTTGCTCAAAAATGGACCCTTGCGTTTATTTAGCGAAATGAGGTCGTTTTACACTTAAAAGCCCGATTTTTTGTACACCCGCGCCGCGGGGCACGGGGCGGCTGTGAAAAATGTGTTTGGAATTGTAATTTCGGACCATACTGGAATTTCTTCTGGCGCCGCTTGGGGCGCCGCGGTAGTTCAAATATTTGCGCTGCTTTGGTAATTTGGTCATAACTTTGTGTAGGAATGTCCGAATGACGAACGGTTTAAAGAGTTAGAAACTAGACTCAAAGGACTTTCATATGATATGTTGCTCATCAAATAAAATCTTATAAATATTTATATATGATCGTTCAAAGTGGGGGCTTGTGCGAAGTCATTTGAAATTTTAGCCTATTATGAACTTTTCCAATTTTCCTTAGACTTAGGTCTTTCCTTGGACCCCAAATTACTTACCATAAGACTTGTACACATATATACAAAATCCATTTGATGTCCATCATATTAATAACACATAAAATATTATAATTAGCCTATGTAGCACCAAGAAGCCATAATTTACTTAGCGAAATTTTCCGGGGCCTTACATTCTTCCCCCCCCCCCCAGGATCATTCGTCCTCGAATGAGGAGTTGAGTTCGACTTAAATGAGTAACATAATGAATTTCTTTCTAACCTACCTCAAGTACCAAAATTTTGACTAACTCCCAAATTTTTCAAAAATTTTGGCAGAGTTTCCTTTGTAATTAGGCCTATCTACCTGTCAGAGAGCCCCCGAAACATATTATTACAATTACACAGTTTTTGTTATCCCTACAACTGGTATACAATTCATTACCTCAACAACTTGTACATATTCATACATTTTAAACAACTTACACTTAGCTCATTCTCTTTAAACCACAAATTGCACATGGTTCAACCAATGTCATTTACTTGCACAAAACTGGGTTACTTCAATGAGCCCCATACAATTCAATCACTTTAACATGTCAAAAACGCTTTAATTAATCATTACCAATCTATACTATCATTAATCATTTACCTACCACATATGTTTCACAAAATCTTTCATTTACTTCAAGGGTTGCACACTACCCAAATAGCATCAACATTTGCAACTTGGCAGACATTAGGAAGTTACAACAATAAGGCATTTCGGGAAAAATGGGGTGCCTTTGCACAAATATGAACACTACCTTGAATTTCTTAAAGACAACTATTTGCACGATCACTACTAGACTTGTTCACTTCCCACGTGGCTTCCTCGACTTGTTGACTTCGTCGCAATACATTCGCAAAAACAATCCCAACCTTCAGATTTATTTAATAAGGATGAAAACTAGATACCTTGCATAAGCTAACGATCCATTAACTTCATCCTCAATAGTTTTCACTGGGATGATACACAAAAGGTGTCCTACTACCTTCTTAGACATAGACATATGAAAACTCATAATACATGTAGAACAACGATGGTAAACATCATACTCATATCACGGCTTACTGTGAACTACACTTATGCAACCTTCATTATCAACTCGCACAACATCCTTAGGGGAAAGTATTGAGAATAACCCCTTCACATTACTAAACTCTAAATCCCTATACGAACACATATGCTAAACCTTTGATGACCTTCTGCAATTTCTCTAAGATGTGATATCATAAACTGACGATAAAAATTACCTATCAAATATATGGTATCACAAGGGGATACTTCATCTTTAACATGTTTGAACCTTCAATACACAATAAATCTAATACAGTAAGGAGCAACAAAGTTCAAAAACATGCTGGAGTTATCCAGGAATTCATTTAAGCGCTGAGTAGAGAATTCTGCGAGGTTATATGCTAAGAGACATAGGAGTTCTATTAATGATGTTGATATGGTTAATCATTGTGACAACATCAACTATTAGACAATTAAGGCATATGGGTAACTAGTACCTTGGCAATAAGAACCATTAAGGAGGAATATTCAAGTACATGACCCAGTTGCGTCCTGGGGTGTAGGGAAAATCCAGTTATCAAGAATGAGAATATCCTGACACCTTAAATGCGATATGGGTTTCAAAACACATGAAGTTGAATTACACTCTTAACATTAACTGACACAAGGAATCTACGCCACAAGGCCATGAGGATGAAAAGAAGTTGAGCACTTATGAAATTATCACACTTCCAACAGCTTACCCCTTCCTGATAATTGATACTATATGAGAGAAGTAAGATACAATAACTTGTCTTCTAATCAATATGCTCATGATATATGCAAAAATCTAAAGGCATCTAATCTCAACCTTTCACGGGTGAAACCACATAGCTAGGACATCTTAATATTGGGACGAAATCATATATTGGTTAAAGGGGTTCAAATGATTAACATGATACTCCAGGAAGAAAGACAAATAACACTCATATTTAGTCCAAGAAGGTGAAATACCAAGGGTAGCAAAACTCTTCGCACATGACACGACATAGTCAATGATTCTAGAAGTCAAGGGTGTACAGACAACCAAACTCAACGAGACTGTGTAAATAATCATGGAAGGTTTGCAGATGTTCATGATGAATTCCCCATGGAATTTGACTTGAGAAAGGAAGTGTCGTAGTGATACATAAAAGGGCATGTTCTCTCATAGTTATAGAACAAGTGTTAGTAACTAGCACAATGAATTCACTAATTATGGAACACAATTATCACATTGTGGAGGTATAAAGAGAAAATAATCATTCGTTATGGGCTGCATACTTCTGCTATATTAACCCCCAGAATGCAATACAAGACCACATCATGGGCAACCACAATACTAGAAACCAAGTGAGCTACTTGCTACGGGATATCTCAAGTGGACACGAAAGTTATGGAGACACAAGATCTTCATGTAATGGGGATGTGAGGATCTCAATTTTTCAGAAAGATTTGATACACACGGTGACCATTTCGATTGATATGCACTCATATGATAGGCACTGAGATATGGTTGTATGTTACTAGAAAGTGAGAATGTTTCATGATGATACTCGTAAGAGAGTAGAGTGATTGTTCAAACCATAGAAGCCATATACACCAGTAAGAAAAAGAGTGACTCGAGAAGGATAGCAACACTGGGATGCTTTACATGGAACTTGACACCACATAGGTAAACTTTACGACGGTGCAGGTATAGGCACAAGTGAGCAGATGTTATCCATTTAAATAAAATGTTTTTGTAATAAATTCATCGGGAATAGTCCTTTGTTGAGAATTTAGGAAAAGCAAGTGGGAAGTATCAATAGTTTTATAACTCAATTCAGGAACATAATTATAGATCTTAATTCCATAGTAGGCTATAAGTAAGAGAATCGTGATCGGAAGACATTGTGAATAATATGTCTCATTCAAAGAGCAGGTGCATGCGATGTTTTGTGATTTAGATTACTTTAAGAACATATATATGCAAGATCCCAATATAGGTGTACGTATATAATAAGGAAAAGTATGTGGCGTTCAGAATGACGTACTAATGGGTCACTTACTTGGTGACTCTAGATTGGCAGGGCAGTGCCTTAACTGATGCACCCCGACTTCATATCTGTAACATATATTAGTAACATATTGATATATTACATGATATGGTGGTGCAGTGACATTAATAGGAACAAGGGTACTCCCCTTTAGCAACCAGTTCTACCAATCCCTCCATGGCTCGACACATTCTCTTAATAAGTCATTGGGCAATCTATTCGGACTCAACGATGGAATCAATCCCTCATTACATCCTTCAAATTCGCGAATTGTGGTATCAAAATTACCAATCTTCAGAATAAGACTTCGAGAGAAAATTAGCTCTCTATTATGAGCTATATCGCATGATCTGGAGTATCAAAGAAGGGTGAAATTCCTAAATGTTCAAATAGCCTCCAACTTATAGATGTGGTCGACAACGCACCGATAAGAAGGACTCTACTAGACACGGCTCCGAGACATCCTAGGATACTTTAAAACCTTAGGCTCTGATACCAAGTTTGTCACGCTCCAAAATCCGAGGAGCGCGACCGGCGCTCAACTGAGTAAACCCGACTGAGCAAGCCTGTTATGTTTCATTCTACCCATACTAATTCATGAATAAATAGGAGATGGACTCCATTTATCATACTTAGTAGGTATTTCATGAACAATATCCACTTTATTTCCATTAGAAGATTAAAACATGATTATCAAGATATTGCAAGTTTATAAATCTTTGTAAAAATTCAATATTTCTACTTTAATTCCTAATACCAAACACCACCCACAACCTATCTACGGAGCCTCTAAATATAACTGAAGAATAATATGGAAATGCCGGCAACAAGGCTACCTCTATACCTTACATAAATAATAAAAAATAAGACTCTGGGAAGAAAAGCAGCATGAGCCATGCAGGGCCCCAAGAGGAAAGGGGCTCAATAATACAGCTGACGGAAAGTAGAGGAGGTGCTACTGCCGGTGGACTGGAGTACCTGCTATAGAACTACCTACAATTATAACACGAATGTAGAGCCCCAGGCAAAAGAGACGTTAGTGCCATTTAATAGAACTAGTATGTATAACTAAACACCATCTAATTAGAAAGAACTGTCAAACAAGAATAAAGAAATCATAAATGTCAATCAAAAGCTTTAACAATCACCACATCATCAAATCAAAGAATCATATGACTTTCACATAATTTCCATACCTCTAGGCTATTTTTCATAGCTCTTCCGTATGGCTCACATATCAAATTATACACATATGCATTTCATATAGTAATAAGGAAATCACAAGTACAAATTAAACACTTTAAATGATCACCACATTATCAAATAAAAGAATCATCTCACTTCCATTTTCGTTTCACATATATTAGTTCATCGGCACTTGGGCCACAATTATCATATCATACATGGCACTAGGCCACATTTCATAACACAATCTCTTCTTTTCGTTTCCTTTCCGAAACTCATTCATAATACCACCGCTTTCTTGAGCGGAGTCCGATCTCGGCCCGATCGGCTAAGCCGTCTCCCAGAGATGTTACCATTATTTCATTCACACTAATCACTTTTAACTTTCAATACATTACCACCATGTGTATATATCGTGGCGTCCGATCACGGCCCGAACAGATAAGTCGTCTTACAAGACGTTACCTCAAACACAATTTCATTTCAATCTTTATTCACATATATCAATTCGTCATATCAGTGATTTCACAAACTTTCATTTTGATAGTGATACTGATCATATTCCATCCTTATTACCTCGGCCACCCTTATCACCCTAACCCACAATTTATCATTTTGTGTTTCGGCGCGCAACCCGATCCCACCGGACAATCATATTTCACACAACAACAATAGTTCACAGTTCAATCACATGGCTTCAGGCCATCCATAATATCACTTCGCAACAACAATAACAATTCACAAAGAGTTTTCATTAACAATGGAACTTGAAGCACAATGAATTCTTTTACAATCAGTACAATATACAATTTCAACATCGGGGTATGTAACACCCCGCATCATATTGGATGTACTCATAAAGCAAAACATTATCTCAAATAGCCACTTATGGCATAAATTGTGTACAAAGCCTTTAAGCCACATTATTATTGAAGTCATTTATGAAAAGCAAAGCCGAGGCTCATTTCATAATGTGTTTCATATTTTCTCTGCACCTTTTAAAATCATCAAGAATAGCACATCGATCATATTGAGACACATCTTTCACGTATATAAAGTTACAACACCAATTCATGTGGAATTAACAATCAATACATCATCCCATCTTTAATTTTAACTCATTTAAACAAACTCCAGCGGAGCTCAATTTCTAAAAAGAGGGGGTTTTAGCCATACATACCTCAAAGAGCTTTTCCTTAAGTTACTACAACGTTCCGAAAATTCTAGCAATGCCCACCTACTTCGAGATATAACAAAATTGAACACAAATTAGGAAGATATTCATAATTCTAGATCATTGGAGATTTTATCAAACACCATATGAGCATTAAATCTTTATGGTCCTTTTATAGAGGATTTCATCAATTCACAACCCATACTTTACTATTTTTAGCTCAACAATGTTTCTACGCCTTTTGACAACACATGCAAGAAAGATAACAACTCCAATACCCACAAACTTTCTTGATAAATACATATCTTTAGCTTAAATTTGAAATTAAGGGTTAGGGTGTAGAATCTTACCTCAAGGATGAAGACCTAACGTAGTTTTCCTTGTTAATCCTTCAATATTTTAGCAAGAGTCGAAGAAGAACTGAGGAGGGGAATTTTCTCACGCTAGAATCTGATTTGTTTTGCTCAAAAATGGACCCTTGCGTTTATTTAGCGAAATGAGGTCGTTTTACACTTAAAAGCCCGATTTTTTGTACACCCGCGCCGCGTGGGACGCCGCGGGGCACGGGGCGGCTGTGAAAAATGTGTTTGGAATTGTAATTTCGGACCATACTGGAATTTCTACTGGCGCGGCGCGGCGGGCGCCGCGTGGGGCGCCGCGGTAGTGCAAATTTTTTGCGCTGCTTTGGTAATTTGGTCATAACTTTGTGTAGGAATGTCCGAATGACGAATGGTTTGAAGAGTTCAAAACTAGAATCAAAGGCCTTTCATATGATAGGTTGTTCATCACATAAAATCTTATAAATATTTATATATAATCGTTCAAATTGGGGACTTGTGCGAACTCATTTGAAATTTTAGCCTATTATGAACTTTTCCAATTTTCCTTAGACTTAGGCCTTTCCTTGGACCCTAAATTACTTACCATAAGACTTGTACACATATTTACCAAATTTATTTGATGTCCACCATATTAATAGCACATAAAATATTATAATTAGCCTACGTAGCACCACGAAAGCATAATTTACTTAGCGAAATTTTTCGGGGCCTTACATTCCAGCTACAAAAACTTCCAAAACTACACCGACCTGATTCCTTTATAGCCAATGATATGTAGGCAACCTCTGAAGCATGGTTCGGTCAGACTTTTTACAAAAGATGCTTCCCATGGAGATTCAAAACGGGCAAAAATCCCTCATAATTGCTCATTTTGTCTTTGCCCGAAAACACTTCGTGTTTTCGAGCAAAGAGGGGAAGTTGTCTGCATGTAATTTTTGCACTATACGAAATACTCCTATACAATCCCAAGAAAATAGGTTTTCTGTTAATTATTTGCCATTTTAGAAATTTTTCTAGAATTATATTGTTTGCATTTTTGTGCATGTTTAAGTTTTATTTAAATTATGAAAAATACCAAAATAAAAAATACCGTGCATTGCATTTAGGATTTGTTTTTACATTTTTAGGTTTAACAAGTAATTATTTATTTTATAGAAATTTGAAAATCCCCAAAATAGCTCAGTTTATATTTATTGATTTTTCTATTTTAATTAGAATTAAGTGATGTTTATAATTAGATAGTTGGTTTAATTTATAATTTAGATAATTTAGGAATTTATTTTTTAATTAAAAAAAAGAAAGACGAAGCAAAAGAAAATAAAAGGAAAATAAGGGTTTAATTGAAATGTTGTTTTAATTTTGGCAATTAGGCCAAATCTATCCAAATCCTAGCCCCAAAATCCGTTCCCAATTTCCCACCAACCCAAGCCCAAAACAAAATGCACGCGGTCAAATTTCCACTTTCTTAAAACGACCCCGTATCCCCCCTTTTAAATCCCAGCCGTTGACCATTTCAGATCTAACGGCTGGGAACTGATCTTGCATTAACTATATTATTGTCGGAACGAGACCCCTACCCCTAAAACACCCATCATTCAGTCTCACCTCTCTCTCAAGAACGCACCCTAGCTGCCCTCATATTCCTTGCCGCCTCCGCCACAAATCACCTGCCGAAAATCACCTCATGGCAGTTTCGACGTGCCAAATGACCCGAAATCAACACCACAGAACCCTCATAGCCTCCTCATCCAAAATCTTCAACCTGTTTCCTTGGAATCACTACCAAGGTTCTCGCATCATAAATCGAAGATTCAGGTTCAAAAACCCTAACTTCTCCAATCCGCTCCAAATTCACACCCTATGATGCATTCCCCTCTCTAAAACCTAAGCTACCATTAGCACCCTCCCAATCGGCCCCTATTTGGTCTAATTTTGGATATTAAATTCTGAAGCCCTAAAAACCTCTACCAAGTCGATTTCAGAAGTGTTAATGACTCAAATCCACATGAGTCAACTGCTTTTAAGGAGAGAAATTGATTCATGTGGGTTTGACCTATTTTTCAAGTTGGTCTTAACCAGTTCGAGCCCCAACCAGTTCTTCAATTCCAATTTATTTTTCGCTCCGGTATACATAATTTCGAATCACTGTCTATCTTTTTCTTTTCTTCATTTTTTGTGGCCATCTCTTTTTTTTGTTTCTCTGATTAATTCTTCATCGTGTTTGTTCTGCCCGTAATGGCATGTTTTAGGTTTTGTTGTCTCTTTCTACATTTGGTCATTTAGGAATTAATTAGTAGTTTAGGGTTCGTTTTAGTTTAGTTTGGTTATCTACCCTTTTTTCTCATGATTTCATTTTTTCTGTTTACAATCAGTTTTCTTCTAGGAGAATCAACAAGTATTTAGACTTTTATTGTTGCATTTGTTTAAATTTATAGAGATTGAATTCTAGTTGTTTCCTTGTAGTTGCATTTCTGATTTTGGGATTACTGTTTAAATTCATTATTTGTTAGTTTCAGTTCAATTTTAGTTTTAATAAATTAAGTATTTCCTTCTATTAAGTTTAGACTGCACCCACTTGACCTTCTTAGGCATTTGGATCCAAATTTTCATCCCCTTTTTTGTTTTGTCCTTGTTTGTTCTAATTTTCTCATAGATAGAAACTTTAGGGATTTAATTTAACCTAAACGTTTAGGATAAAAATAAAATAGGTGGTAATTCAAAAGGTAAAATTAGGGTTTTACATTGGTTAAAATTAGAAAAGTTCTAGAACTTAGCACAACTGTCCTTATCCTTAACAAATACTGGTTTTGGATAAGGAAAAAGGACAGTAAAGCTGTGAAAATATGTTGTACTAGGTCAGAATATTCCTTTTTGGGATGCTCTTTGGGCACTCTATATAAAGAAAATATTTCCTTACACAATCGCACACAGAGATCAATATCATTTTTACTGAACAAAGGTTCTATTTTCTTTTCTAAAAAAGGTTCAAATCCTAGAAATCTTGGGAAAACATCAAAACCATCTCATTTTCTGATTCTTTACAAGATTAAAAATATGGTTTAAAATAGAAGATCTTCGAAGATCCTTTAGCTGGATTCTCTGATTTCAAGCTGGTTTTAATTTGGATTTGAATTCTTGGTTTATTCCAGGGGCTGTTTGCTGTATTATTTTGCTGTTATTCCAGCCAGTTTTTTTATTTTCAGAAAGCTATTTGCTTTTATTTTCTAATTTTGCGGATATAAGGTACACATTATAGATTCATTGGTTTGACTTGGGTTCATGTAGCATTCTGTAATTTCTTTTGACTGGCTAGCTGAATGAAAAGCTTTGTTTGTTAAGTGTTTCCTTTTGTTTCCAGCTTATTTGATCTTTATGACCATGATTCTTTCAAATATGTTCAGTTATCACCTCACTAGCATGTTTGAGTATTTTACTTAGCTAAGTTTTTTTATGTTAAGTGAGTGTTGGGATGGTTGGAACATGCTGAATCAGACTCTTTTAATTGCTTTTTTTTTAGTTAGTTAAGTCAAAGTTACACTGATTTATGGGTCTCTATATATACTAATAGCTATATTGCTACCTTTGTTTTGGTATGCGAGTGGCTATAAGGCCAAATAATCTCAAGATTGAAGTTGGAAATGTGGACTTGTGAGAGGCAGTTCCATAACTGTTCTCTTGCAAGCTATCACATTGGATGGGAGGACCCGAAGGCAGAAGAGAAACTAGAAATTAGAATGAAAAGTTTATTTTGATCATTTTTAGTATTCTTTTAGACAATAGTATGACAAAATGTTAAAAATTATATTTTGTACATATAGGAATTTCAGCCTAAATTTGCAACCAGGCCCAAATGTAGGGTTTGTTCGAGAAAGTCTAGGCGTAAGCCATTGGGCCAGGACAGTTGGACCCAAACGGCTTGAATTAGCTGTAAATACTTTCCCTTTGCAAATTATAAGTACATATATGATGTCTTGCAAATCAATATAGTAATTAATTTTCAAACCAGCTTTTGTATTTCGATTTTCCTATTCAAGAATGAATTTGTTCAAAAGTTCTCTTCGGCTAATGTGTATGCAAAACACAAAGGTGGATAGGCCCAATTAGAAAATATATAGTAAATGGGCTCGCCTGAAGTCCAATGTGGGCAGAAATGATATTAAAACCCAAACGAAGTAAGACCCCTGGAACTCTCATTTTGCTGGTCCCAATTTTTGAGCCTAAAACCAATTTTTTTTTAAAGCTAATGTATTTCTAGGCTTCATCAAATGCCGGGCGTCTTGCCCAAAGCCGTTTTCGATGGAAATTCAAAAGGCCTGACTTTAAGTTAAATAAATTCTAGTTTAAGTTTCAATTAAGATTTTAGACTTATTTAAATAATCTCCTTTAGTTAAAATCAAATTGAGGTGTGCCATAAAACCCTTTAACCCATGGCCCTCATAAAATTAATTCAATAATTAATCCTTGTAGAAATTGAGGTGTGCCATCAATTACACTCTCCATGGACCTCATAAATGTTGTTATTAATTTAAACCGAAATACTTGCTTTAGGCACGTTCTTTAAATAATTCGATCATAGCCACGGGTACGGTTTCCGTGACGTAGTTGTGATTTTTAATTACTTAATGGAGGTGTACATTTCATGTGACCCAAATTAAATTTTTCAATAATGTTAAATAGAACATGTCGCGAACCGCGGGTGGATTTGATGTAGCGTGGTTTAAGACTGTGACGATCCGGTCAGTCGTCTCATAACTTACTACTCTGTTTCTCCCATTTCTGATTCTTTATGCTTTGTTATCCAAGTTTTGTGGTATCGGGTTGGTCGGATCGAATCCGAAATAATTTTTGTAAGGTTTGAGACACTTAGTGTCTTTTAGAAAGTTTAAGTTGAAAAAGTCAACCAGATATTGACTTATGTGATAGAGGGCTCGGATGTGAGTTCTGATGGTTAGGTTAGCTTCGGAAGGTGACTTGAGACTTAGGAGTGTGATCATAATGAGTTTTGGAGTTTTGGAGTAGTTTTAGGCTTGAATTAGCGAAGTTGATATTTTTGTGATTTTTGATTGATAGGCGAGATTTTGATATAGGGGTCGGAATAGAATTCTAAGAGTTGCAGTAGTTCCATTGTGTCATTTGGGATATCTGTTTAAAATTTTAGATCATTCAGACATGGTTTGATTGGGTTTTTTATCAAAAGCGGAATTTGGAATATTTTACAAACTTAGGCTTAAATCTGATGTGTTTTGGTTGATTTGATGTTGTTTGTGGTGTTTTGATGATTGGAACAAGTTTGAATAAGGTATTAGGATATGTTTGTGCCTTTGGTTGAGGTTCCGGGGGCCTCGGGTGAGTTTCGAGGGGTTGAACGGATCATTTTGGAGTTAAGAAAATTGAAGAAGTTGCAGGTTCAGCTGTTGCATGTTTTTACTCTTTGTGTTCGTGAGTGGACCCTTGCGTTCGAGAAGAGTCAGAGGAAGTCAGTGGAATTTTTGCCTTCGCGTTAGCGGAGGGCTGGGAAGTGATCCATCGCGTTCGCCAGAAGGGCTTCGCGATCGCGTAGAGGAGTTGGGTTAGCTGGGTTTTAGGTCAAGTTGTTCATCGCGTTCACGGGAGAGGGAGTGCGTTCACGAAGAGTAAGTCGGAAGAACCATCATGTTCGCGATAGTCATGTCGCGTTCGCGTAAGAGAAAAGTTGGTCAAAGTAAATTTGTGCTTCGCAAACGCGAGGGTTTGTTCGCGTTCGAGAAGAAGGAAATTGGGCCTGGGCAGAAGGTTTTTAAGTTCGTCTTGTCCGCGATTTTAGGGCTTATTTCCTCCATAGCAGGGTGTTTTTGTAGATTTTTGAAGGAGATTGAAGAGGGATTCAAGGGGAATCACTTTGAGGTAAGATTCTTAGACTTAATACTCGATTATTATGATAAGTTTACCTAGAAAATCATGGAACTTAACCTAAAAATTGAAGAACTAGGGCTTGGAAATTTGGACTTTTAATTGGGGATTTGAAGGACCATTTGGGTCGGATTTGAGAACTTTTGATATGTATGATCTTTTGGGATGATAAAGAATCTATTGGTGTAAAAATTTCTGAATTTCGAGATGTGGGACCGGTGGTTGGGTTTTGGTAATTTCAGGATTTATGCCCTTTATTGATTGTTTTCGCTTGGGCTTTCTTCCCTCAGCATATTTTGACATCCTCGTTTTGATTTTGGATAGATTCGACGTGCATGGAGGCTGATTCGAGGTGCAAAGACGTCGCGAGCTAGAGATTTAGCTGGTTCAAGGTGAGTAATGATTGTAAATAGTGTTATGAGTGTTTGAAATCCCGGATTGCACATCGTAGTGCTATATTGAGGTGAGGCACACACTTGATGACGAGCGTGGGGTCATATACTATTGGGAATTGTAACTTGGTCCATCCCGATTGATGATTTTACCATGTATTTGATTGAAATCTATTTGCTATCATCATTACTTGGGCGAAATACCATATTTTGGCTTCGTGCCAACTGCTTGGACCCTTCGGTGATTTTTATTCATATTTTCTCACCGTTTAACATCATATTTCAACTCAGTCATGCTATTTTCCATTGTTTTCATACTCAGCCATGTTTACTCAGTTTTAATACTTAAATGAAATTTCAAATGATGTTTTGGGCTGAGAAACACTTTTTTTTACCATTGCCCGAGTGGCTTGTGAGGATTTTTGACTAAGTAAGGAAGAGGGCCTATCTTGTGAGGGAACACTGATACTGATTTGAGCCTGAGTGACTGACATATGTACGCCATGAGGTGGTTTGATTGATATGAGGCCGATGGACTAGTTTTGATGTCATGAGATGGCTTGTTATTGTGATTGAGCCATAGTGGGGCCCTTTGGGAGTCTGAACACCCCCAGTGAGCGCAGGTACCTGTTGTGATGAGAGATTGAGCCTGAGGGGCTGGTACTGTTCTGAGATGTTGCCCAAGGGGAAGGTATGTTGATACTGTGACGGAGGGGTGAACTTCAATTTTTTTACCTTACCTTAACTATCTGTCAATTACCCGTTTATTGTTGAAAAAGGATTTCATTGACTTTTCACTGGTTTACTGCTTTTAAATGGTTTTAGTGCTTCATTATAGAATGTCTTGTGCCTTACGTGTTTTATCACTTTCAGTCATTATTTACATTTGTTACTCACTGAGTTGGAGTACTCACTTTACTCCATGCACCCAATGTGTAGATTCAGGCGTAGCTGGTCCCGCTCCTGCTCCCGAGTGCTTATTTATTTAAGCTTTAGGCGGCTCTCGAGGAGTCTTTAGGTAGTTGTTAGCATTCACATCCCGGAGATCCTCCCTATCTTATTTCCTCATGTCTTTAGTTTGTAGTGAACTCGTAGATGCTTTAGAGTATTCCGTGTTGTTAGATGCTCGTGACTAGTGACACCCAGGTATCGGTATGTGTTGGGTTTTACTTCCGCACTTTATTGATTTTATCCACTACTTAGTATTATTTAATCATGTTTTAGACTGCTTTATGTTGTTTAACTATTTTAAAAAGTGAATTGGGTTTAATTGGTTGGCCTTGTCTTCACGAGAGGCGCCATCATGACCGGGTCCGGATTTAGGGTCGTGACAAGTTGGTATCAAAGCCTAGGTTACATAGGCCTCACGAGTCATGAGCAAGTTTAGTAGAGTCTCGCGAATCGGTACGTTGACGTCTGTAATTATCCTAGGGAGGCTGCAAAACCTTTAGGAAAAACTTCACATTCTTGAAATTCTTTGCGTGCGAACTTGTTAATCCTAGTACTAAACTTCTGTTATTCTATTCTCTCGTAGATGGTGAGGACTCGCGCTACTGTACAGGATAGACGACCACCAGTGCCACCAGCTGTGGCCACCAGAGGCCGAGGACGTGGTCGTGGGCGTGGTAGAGGCAGAGCAGTGAGGGCACCACCTGTAGATCCCTCAGCTGCCCTAGTTCAGGACCAGGTCCCAACTGTGGATGCGGCAGCAGTACCAGCTTAGGCACCAACTGTGCTCATTGTGATTCTGGGTCTTCAGAAGGCCTTGGATCAGATCTTATCAGTTTGTATTGACCTAGCTCGGGCAGTTTCAGCCACTACAGCCGTAGCTACCTCTCAGGCCGGGGGAGGTAGTCAAACTTTTTCTGCCCGCACACCTAAGTAGGTCGTGCAGGTACTTCAGACGTCGGGTGTCGACGTCCCTTTTTCTCTCTCTCTCTAGGAGCGAGATCGGGTTTACGACATTCGGGAGGACAACTCTATTCCTGTTTGGGAATTGGGTTTTTTGAGGGCTAAGAGTCGCCACCTAATGATTAAGTGCATTAGGACACTAAGGGTTTTGAATTTGAAAACCAGAGTTCGGTTAAGGGCTAGACATTATCTCGAGGGGACTTTAAATGCAAACAACAAGTAGGCAAACAAGAATTACAAATACAAAGAGGGATTTTTATATATGGTTGCAAGGGATTAAGGAAATTAAAGAGACTAAATTTTGATAGAGGAAGCAATTTTAACAATTTGAATAAAGGAGTAAAAAGAGAAAATTTCACATAGCTGCTGCAAGTTTTAAAGTAGTTTAAAAGCTAGAATTCGGAAAAAAATAAAAATGGACAAATAAGGGAAGGGGCCCTAGGTTTATACATAAGATGGCTCACCCCACACAACACCCGGTAACCATTTATACACGTGGTGTTATCGCGTGGTCATACTATCCTCATCTACCCTTTCCCACCCCGTTAGGGTATTAAGCGCGAAATGGTGTCGTTACCTATAGCATGCTATTACCCGTCCACATCCTATCAGTCCTGGAGTCTTTTAGGACTACTAATCCTAAAGGGAGGAAGCTTGGCTTTTAGAGGTTTAAAAAGGATAAAAAAATCTAGGGCGATCAAAACACATAATGCAATTAATGGGGAGGTAAAACAATTAAAGGCTCAAGTAGGCCTCCTCAAATCATAGAAAATCATGTAGTTTAGCATGTCTTGCATATATTAATTAGGTCAACATTAGACTTAACCATTAAGCGGACTAGTTCAACCCATACTTTTAGATAAAAATCCGCATTAGGCTCGCCTGGTTGTAACCTATCAAAAACTATGCAGTTAATTAATTACCTACTGGTTTGCCTAAGTGATAACCTATAGGCATGGCATCTACTGGTTTCAGAGATAAAGAAGTAACTGATTATAGAAAGTTGCCAATTTTAACCGAATGATATGAGTTTTGCAGTTGGTTACTACTGACAGACTAATCTCAAACGAGTGCTTCAGATTTGGTTGATAGCTCATATAGGCATACTTTCTAGCATTGTTAGTTTTAAACACTTTTTACAGGCATAACATGAGTGCAAAAATCCTACGAGCATGGTATCTAGGATGCAATTGATTGTTATTTAACCTATAACTGTTTGTCTAATGATAGATGCAAAAAATGCAGGATCTTAAAAACATGTCCTCTATATGCAGAATTCTTAAGAGCAGTATATCTATATGATATACAGAGTTCTTATGAGCATGGTTTCTACATATGGAAGTGCAGAATTCCTATGAGCATGATTTCTACATGTGAAAATGCAGAATTCCCTATGAGCATGATTTCTAGATATGAAAATGCAGAATTCGCTATGAGCATGATTTCTATATATGAAAATGTAGAATTCAAAGAAAACTCCTATAGGCTGGATATCTACCCTTAAGCATACATACATAACCCTCCCATTTTACTAAAAACCCCATAAGTTATTACACATTTACTACAGACCAAATAAATCAAACAGAAAATAAAATTACATTAGAGCTTTTAAGCTACATCCAAGGAGCATAATTCAGACCCAAGGTCTAACAATATGATATGAACCAACTGCCAGGGATCAGGTTCCAAAGTCTTTCTCTTATATGGAGTGTATCAAAGTTCCAAGGAGTTTCAAAGACTCCAGGCAATTCTTTAAACCCATATATCATTACATAATTGAATTAAAGTGCAGTGTGGAAGGGTCAGCCCTCCAATATCCAAGTTCAGAGGGAACTCAAGGTCCCAAGGCAAGGCTCATTGGAGAGGGGCAGAACTTAGAATCTAGGAACAAGTGTAAGTGCAATAGAGGAATTTAAGGGATGCCAAGGCAGGCTGGTGGTCCTGCCCAACAACATAGAATGCTTGCATACCCCTGACCAACCTACTAGCCAAACATTGGAGAGTTAGGACCTATTGAAGGTCAAGCCATGGCCTGGGCAGTAATTAGAATACTGTCAGGCCAAGGCTTTAACTCAACACATAGAAGGGATTAGGGGTAGGGATTCATATGGGAACATAAGCAAAAAAGGAAAAATACTTAGCATAAGTTACAGATCATGAACAGCAAACCACACAAAAGAATGAGACTACAGAATAAACACATACGGATGAGGCAAAAGTTTAAATAAAAGACATACCAGTTTCAGAAAGAGACAAGCAAAAGAGAGCAGAAGTCTTGCAAAGAAGCCACAGCACAAACAGCAAGAGAGAATACTTTTTGTGTGAGTGTGAGTTCAGAAAAGACTCGAGTGTTGGTGGTCTCTTATTTTAATAATAGAACATGTATTTATAGTTTGAAAACAGGCAGGGAATAACAAAGAAATAAACATGTATGAATTAGAATCAATTAGTAGAAGAACTTCCTTTAATTAAGGAGTTCCAACTTAAACAGTAATGAACAAAAGAGTATTTAAGGAAAGAGATCAAGTAAATATCGTGTGCAAAGTAGGCAATTAGGGGTAAATACATAAAGATTATTTAAAGGAAGAAATTTTGAAATACACGGTTAAACAAATACGGAAAGGAAATCAGCCAAGAAATCAGGAATATAAGATTTGTATAAGTGAACCAAGCCAGAAAGGTGGTAAAAGGTTTGATTTAAGGAAAACAAATTAGTACCAATCAATTAACCCCAAAAAAGAGGATTCTTATTCGAACACAAGTTGGAAAACCTTTTGAAGAACGATTTAACACATATAAAGGGGCTGTCATGCTAATTAGAGGAGTCTAGTATATAAGAAATCATACACAAAAAGATTCAAACTCAGTACGTGGGTCCAAAGTGAGTTTGAGAGAGTCCAGGGCACAAATAGAACCCTAGTCCAAACACACAAGACCAAGCTCGCCAAAAACCCCAAAACCTAGGGTTTTCGACTTGAATCAAATGCAAAGAAGAGGAAACAAGCAGATACAGTAGAAGGATTAATGCAAACAGGGTCATGCAATTAATTCGAAACACAATGAGAGTAGAAGAAACAGTAGAGGAAATATGCTTAATCAGGCATAGTAAGAACACTTAATGAACATGGTTGGAAAATATAGTAGACGAATCATATCAAGTCATAGCAGAAGGCAAGTAGCAGAACATAGCATGTGAGACATAGTATAGAAACATGTCATAGCATGTGAAAACATAGTAGAAAGAAGAATAAAAAATACAAAAAATATGGTGGAAGAACATGTAATAAAAACACATAAGAATATAGAACATGCACAAAAAGGGAAGAAGAAAAAGTCGGAAAACACTGAAGCATTTTTTAGAAAACCCTAAACCAGAAAGGAGGCAATTTTGAAAGTAAAAGAATTTTATAAAGAAAAATTGGGGAAACCTTTTAAAAAAGTAAAGCCTGAATACATAGAGATCTGAAGGGAATCGGAGAAAAACCTTGAACAGCTAGGGTATCAGGCGAACCCTACAACGAGAAAGGCTTTGAAAATGTCCGATCTAAGTCGGATAAGATTGGAAATAGGTTCAGGAGGCTAAGATATGCCGAAGCTAGGCCGGAGATCGCCGAAAACCTCAAGTCCGCGGAGATATGGGTGGAGACCATTGAGGTCTAGCCTCAGACCTTCGAATACCAAGCACACAAGAACGATAGGAGGTGAATATGAGGATTTCACGGCCTGAGAAGCCATAAAATTTGGTGAGAACCGAAGGGATTAGGGTGAGCTTGGGTGGCAGCGATTAGGGTTTGCAGAGAGAATGGGAGAGGAAGGAGATTCAAGGGCGGCAGGTAGATAGAAATGAATTAGGTTTGGAGGGTTTGGTAAATTAAAAAAGGAAGGGGTGGGCATGGGCCATTGATCTTTTAGATCAACGGTTGTGATTAAATATCATGTCCGGGCGGGTTTGCAAAAAATTAAAAATTGGGTCCTTCAATTGGGTGGAATTGGGGTTTGAGTTTGGGCTGAAATGTTAATGGGCTGTATGTTAAATAGCCAATTTCTCCCCTTTTAATTTAATAAAATAGTTAAAATTATTTCAAAAGCAAATTAAAATCACTGAACTAATTAATAATATATATACGCTAACCTAAAAATATTGGGAGTAATTTTATCATTAAAATGCCATTAATCGTAATATAGGCTATAATTGTAATTTTTGCAATTTTAGTTAAAAAATACCAAGTAAATTGGTAAAAATATGCAAAAAATTACCCTTATTGTATTTTGGTGTAAATATGAGGATGGAAATAAATTACTCAGAAAAATGATGGTTTTGAGAATAATTATTGGATTTTGTACTGCTAAAATAAATAAATAAATGATTTTAAAAGTTTTAAAAATTAGAAAAAAAATGTCAAAATTCTTTGGCATACTTATATGCATGTACTTGATATTTTGAGAGTCTTTCGAGTATAAAAATAGGTAGGGAAAATTTGGGTATCAACAGTTGCCCCTCTTTACCCGGGAAGGATGAAAAGAGTTGTCGGGTAAAGATATGATGACCCATTTTGACCGAGAGAAATGACTTGCAAAAGGCTTTGACCGAGCTCTGGTTTCTGAGCTGCCTACATATCCCTAGTTTTACAGGAATCAGGTCATATGTAGTTCAGGATACATCAACGGAGTATACCGGTGGAGGTTTTCGAAGAGACGGGCGCAATATTTAGGTTGGGAAGGGTGGTCAGGGACTGATGGGTTGCGAGAACCGGGGCAAGATCGCTCCTGCTGTATTGGCTGTTTCCAGCTGATGTACCTGCAGTTGAGTAATGCAAGCATATCGTGCGGAATTTTAAACGTGATGCAAGTTCCTATTGGACCATGAATGTTGTCTTTGGACGGTTAAGATGACGTCTTCAGACCATGACGTCCTGGGCCATGAAGCGCATAGTAAAGGATTCGCAGGCTATGAAATGATGTTCTCGGGCCATGACAATGGTGCCTCCAAACCATGATGCCTTCGAATAATGATGTGCAGAATCTAATGCGGGGATCTCGGCCATAGTATGGCGTTCTCGGGCTATGAAGATGGCGCCTCCGTAGAATAAGGCACGAAACAATTTCCCTTATGCAAGCTCGAGTGCAATTTCCGTTCACATTAATCTAATAACTAATAAGAGGCCCAAGCTTGTCAAGCATGTAAATCAATTAGGACTTTTTTTTTCTTCTTTAATTTTTAGAGACGAACAAAAAAAATAAAAAAATGTAGTCACATTAAGGTGATCCTTTTAAAATAAATGAGACGAGCCTCACCAAATAAAATGCACAAACTGCGGGGCCCTCATTAGTGCATAGATTAAAATACTTAGTTTTCGGGATGGGCCGTTCAGCAAATTTCACGGTTTATTCCCATAATAATAACACGTTAGTCGCTTTAGGTGCGTCTTTAATGATTTTACCTTCCTAAGTTCGGTTGTGCATTTCATGCGACCCAAATCCCAAAACGTTGAATAAAATGTGTCGAGGATCCGGGTGCATTTTATGTGACGTGATCAAAAAACGTATTTTAAACGACGTTCAATTCCTTAAAAATAAGTAAAAGCGGTTAAAAGTTAAAATTTGCACATAAGTTAAATAAGGTTATAAATCGGATAAATAAGCCAAATATAACAGTTGAGCGACCGTGCTAAAACCACGGAACTCGGGAATGCCTAACACCTTCTCCCGGGTTAACATAATTCCTTATCCGGATTTCTGATTCGTAGTCTATAATACGGAATCAACTTTTTCCTCGATTCGGGATTCAAACCAGTGACTTGGTACACCCTAAATCTCTCAAGTGGCGATTCCAACTTTTAATAATAAGTCCCATCTCGATTGTCCTTTAATTGGAAAAACTCCCCTTTACTATACCCTTCGCGGGGTGCGGTAGCGGAAAAAAGAGGTGTGACAATGTTCGGGGAAGCTGTTGTGGCACAGGGTATGACGAGAACTGGTAGGGTTTATACCCCAGAACATTTGGATGAGTCAAGCAAGCAGGCCTTTAGTCGACCAACCATCACTGAAACCGGGCCCGATGATCTCTGGAGAAAGATACAAGCCAAGGAATACTTAGTCATTGATCAGCTGAACAAAGCACCGACATAAATTTCTATCCTTGCTTTGCTACAGAATTCAGATGCACACAAGAATACCCTGTTAAGGGTGATGGGTGAGGCATATATACCAAGCAACATCACCGGAGGAGAGATAGCAAACATGGTAGGGCAGGTATTGGAAAGTCGTAAGATCATTTTTCATGAAGATGAGTTGCCACCAGAAGCATTGAGTCACAACAAGGCATTACACATCACCGTGCAATGTGAAGATTATTTTATCACCAGAATCCTGATTGATAGAGGGTCCAGCCTCAACATTTGTCCGCTGGTAACACTTAGAACATTGGGAAATGAACTGCATAAGATCAAGGATGGGTCCACCAACATAAAAGCTTTCGATGATTCCCAAAGGTCCACTATTGGGGAAATTAGCCTGGGTTTGCAATGGGGCCTACTTGGTTTGATGTTGATTTTCATGTAATAGACGTGTCGGCATCTTACAATCTGTTGTTGGGACGACCATGGATTCATGCCGCTGGGGCCATAGCATCGACACTACATCAGGTAGTGAATTTTGAGTGGAATCACCAAGAGGTGATCATTCACGGCGACAATAGCAATCCCATATAAAGTCGCCAGACCATCCCAGCAATTGGAGGCAATAGAAAGATAGGCGGGGAGACTTATCACCAAATCGATCGAGTTAATGCCATTGACAAGGGAAAATAGTGGGACAACAAAATTTAAAGCATGTTGAACTGGAGCGGATACAAACCTGGAAAGGGACTTGGCAAGAACCTCCAAGGGATCACTAAGCCTATCTAATTAAAGAAACATGGCACCACTTTTGGTCTAGGATATGAGTATACCTAGAAGGAATTCAAAAACTGGTCGCCACCATGGCGCGGTCCTTACTATCCGTTAGAGCAGCCAATACCATGCTTGGAACAGACTTTCCAACCGGCCAAAGTTATTTATGGGTCAGAAGAAGAGGAAGCACTCACACAAGTGAGGAACTTGTTCCTGGAAGACGATGATATGTGAACAATGACGCACTTGGACGGTTCGGCGGTATTTCAGCCCATGAAATGCAAGATTTGGGGGTATTTTAGCCCATGAAATGCAAGATTTGGCAGTATTTCAGCCGATGTGAAGGAGAAATCTAAAATGGCAATATTTTAGCCAACAAAAATTTAAATAAAGCTGGCGATGTTTTAGCCGATGTAAAAAATATAAATGGCAATAATTCAGCCGATAACGAGATATATATAAGGTTGGCGGTATTTCATCCGATGTAGAGAATGTAAATGGCAATATTTCAGCCGACAAAAATTTAAATAAGTTTGGCGATATTTCAGCCGATGAAAAGATTTAAGTAAAATTGGCGATATTTCAGCCGATGTAGGGATCTAAATAGAGTTGGCGATATTTCAACCGATATAGAGATTTAAATAAAGTTGGCGATATTTCAACCATGCAGGATGGAGGTAGAGCTTAACCTCGGAAGGCGTAATGGTAGACTTATGCAATGTAGAGAAATGCAGGATGGAGGTAGATCTTAACCTCGGAAGGCAGAAAGGTAGCCTTATGCAATGCATAGAAATGCATGATGGGGGTAGAGCTTAACCTCGGAAGGATGAAAAGGTAGCCTTATTCGATGCAGAGAAACGCAGAATGGAGACAGGGCTTAGTCTTGTAATGCAGGATGGAGACAGAGCTTAGTCTCGGAAGGCAGAAAGGTAGCCTTATGCAATGCAAAAAATTAAGATGGAGACAGTGCTTAGTCTCGGAAGGCAGAAAGGTAGCCTTATGCAATGCAGAGAAAAATGCAAATGGAGACAGTGCTTAGTCTCGGAAGGCAGAAAGGTAGCCTTATAGAATGCGAAAAATGCATATGGAGACAGTGCTTAGTCTCGGAAGTCAGAAAGGTAGCCTTATGGAATGCGAAAAATGTATATAGAGACAGTGCTTAGTCTCGGAAGGCAGAAAGGTAGCCTTATGCAATGCGAAAAATGCAGATGGAGACAGTGCTTAGTCTCGGAAGGCAGAAAGGTAGCCTTATGCAATGCGAAAAATGCAGATGGAGACAGTGCTTAGTCTCGAAAGGCAGAAAGGTAGCCTTATGCATTGCAAAAAATGCAGATGGAGACAGTGCTTAGTCTCGGAAGGCAGAAAAGGTAGCCTTATGCAATGCAATAAATAAAGGTGTGGAGTAACGAAATCCCTTAGCTGATGGATGATGGTCGGTAGTTGATCGTCATTGTGGCTGCTGAGAATGTCGTGCGCGGATAGCACTTGTAAGTGGGTGATGATTTTGAGAGTCATATTCCTGAAAAATATGAGTTTATAATCATATCCTATGACTTTATGTCCTGGGTGCCTGCATCCAAAGAAAAATCGTGAGTTTTGTAAAGAGGAAGGTTAGTTCGTCTTCCCGTGGACCTCTCTTGTCCTACTCGTCTCTTGCTTTTATTTGGGGTATCGTTGCTAAACAAAGCTATTTTGATAGTAACTATGCATGATTTAGCAAAATAATAAAAATATGATGTAAATATATAATAGGTAAAATGGTTTTAGATGAACCGATGACTGTGAAACGGTTCAAGATATTGCAACCTCTTTTGCTCCTGAATTTTGAGGGTCCTCCTCAAAATTCTACCCCAGTTTACTAGGTTGGGGCTTCTGACGGCTGTGCATGATGATTGGCGAAGATCAACTTTGGAATTTTGAGGGTCCTCCTCAAAATTCTGCCGCAGTTTCCAGTGTCGGGGGAAATGAAAATTTTATTAAATTGTGACCCAACCCGTAAGGCTGCATACGTATCCCCTCTTAAACGTGAATCAGGTCAAGCGTAGTTCAAATTACATCATAAAGAAATCATAATAGTTACACATAGTATCGCTTCATTGCATCTGAATTGATTGGTTTTGGCTAAACTTCTTCATTCATTTCTGCAAGTATGAGGGCTCCTCTTGTTAGAACCCAGTGAACCATATACGGTCCTTTCCAGTTAGGAGAGAACTTTCCTTTGGCCTCGTCTTGGTGTAGAAAAATCTTCTCAGTACTAACTGCCCTGGCGTGAACTGTCTTGGCTTGACTCTCTTATTGAAGGCTCTGGTCATTCTGTTCTGATAAAACTGACCATGGCAAACTTCATTCAATATTTTTTCGTCTATAAGGGCCAATTGCTCATAGCCACTCTTTACCCATTCTGCATCTTCAAGTTCTGCTACCTGCATAATTCTCAGGGAGGGAATCTCTACTTCGGCTGGGATGATTTCCTCGGTTCCGTAAACCAGCATATAAGGAGTTGCCCCAGTTGATGTGCAGACTGTGGTATGGTATCCCAATAGAGCAAATGATAGCTTCTCATGCCACTACTTGTGTTTTTCTATCATTTTCCTCAGTATCTTCTTAATATTCTTATTGGCCGCTTCTACGGCTCCATTCATTTGGCGTCTGTAGGTTGTAGCATTCTTATGCTTAATCTTAAATTTCTCACACATTGCTTTCATCAGATCACTGTTGAAGTTGGAACCATTATCAGTCATGATTGACTCTAAGACGCCGAACTGGCAAATGATACGATCGCGAACAAAGTCTGCCACAACCTTCTTAGTTATCGCCTTATATGATGCTGCTTCAACCCATTTGGTGAAGTAATCAATTGCCACTAGAATGAACCTATGCATGTTTGAAACGGCAGGCTCGATAGGTCCGATGACATCCATTCCCCAAGCGGCGAACGACCATGGTGAGCTTGTTGCATTGAGCTCGTTAGGGGGTACCTTTATCATATCTGCATGGATCTGGCAATGATGGCATTTCCAAACATACTGGATGCAGTCTATCTCCATAGTCATCAAGAAATAACCAGCTCGGAGTATTTTCTTGGCTAAGATGAAACCATTCATGTGCGGGCCACATGACCCTGCATGAACCTCCTCCAACAACCTGGATGCTTCCTTTTCCTCGACACACCTTAGTAATCCCAAATCGGGAGTCCTCCTTTATAGGATTCCTCCGTTGTGAAAGAAGTGATTGGATAGCCTCCGTAGTGTGCGCTTTTGAGTAGCATTTGCAAGTTCATGATACTCTCCTGTCGACAAGTACTTCTTGATGTCATGGAACCATGGTTTTCCGTCTGCTTCTTCCTCTACATGAGCATAGTAAGCAGGTTGATCCTGGAGTTTTATCGGGATAAGATCAATGAAGTTCTTATCTGGATGTTGGATCATGGATGATAGAGTGGCCAATGCATCAGCGAACTCATTCTGAACTCTGGGGACATGTCGAAATTCTGTCTTCATAAACCTTTTCCTCAACTCTTGTACATGATGCAAGTATGGGAGTATTTTGGAATTCTTGGTTTCCCACTCTTCTCGAACCTGATGTATGAGTGAGTGTGAATCCCCGATCACTAGTAACTCCTGAACATTCATATCAATGGCCAGCTTGAGCCCTAAGATGCAGGCTTCGTACTCGACCATGTTGTTGGTGCACGGAAACCTGAGTTTGGCGGACACCGGATAATGCTGACTTGTTTTTGATACTAGGACTACTCCTATGCCAATTACTTTAAAGTTTGTCGCTCCGTTGAAAAACATTCTCCAGCCATCATAGGATTCTGCAATTTCTTCTCCTATGAAAGAACCCTCCTCATCGGGCAAATACGTCTTTAGAGGCTCGTATTCTCCGCCCACGGGGTTTTCGGCAAGATGATTGGCTAGTGCTTGTCCTTTGATCGCTTTCTGGATCACGTAGACAATATCAAACTCACTCAACAGAATTTGCCATTTGGCCAGCTTGCCCATGGGCATGGGATTCTGGAAAAGGTACTTCAGCGGATCCATCCTTGATATGAGATAAGTTGTATAGGCATATAAATAATGCCTTAACTTCTGAGCTACCCAAGTCAGAGCACAATAGGTACATTCTAGCAGGGAATACCGGGCCTCGTACGGGGTGAAATTCTTATTGAGATAGTAGATGGCTTGCTCCTTTCTCCCTGTTTCATCATGTTGTCCCAAAATACAACTAAATGCTCCATCCAGTACTGCAAGGTAGAGCAATAGCGGTCTACCTGGTTCGGGCAAAACCAGGAGTAGCGGTGTTGACAGGTATTCCTTGATTCTGCCGAAAGCCTTTTGACAATCGTCGGTCCATTTAGTGGCGGCATCCTTCTTCAACATCTTAAAGATTGGTTCACAAATGACGGTGGACAGGGCTATGAACCTACTGATGTAGTTGAGTCTCCCCAAGAAACTCATAAACTCTTTCTTTTTCTTTGGCAGTGGCAATTCCTAAATGGCCTTAATCCAGTTCTATTCCTCATCGGCTTACGATGAACCCAAGCAATTTTCCGGCTGGAACCCCGAAAGCACACTTGGCGGGATTCAGTTTCAGGTTATACCTTCTCAATCAGTTGAAGAGGTTTCTTAAATATTCCATGTGGTCAGTGGCTTTCTTGGATTTGATGATGACATCATCTACATACACCTCCATCTCTTTGTGTATCATGCCATGGAAAATAGTAGTCATGAACCTCATTTAGGTGGCCCTAGCATTATTTAATCCAAACGGCATCATCTTGTAACAATACATCCCCCACGGCGTAATGAAAGTCGTTTTCTCCGTGTTGTCTTCGTCCATCCATATCTGATGATACCCAACAAAATAATTGACAAATGACTGCAACTCATGCTTGGCACAGTTGTCAACCAAGATGTGTATGTTCGGCAAGGGTAAGTCCTCTTTTGGACTGGCTCAGTTGAGGTCCCGATAATCGACACAGACTCTGACCTTCCCATCCTTCTTCGGCACTGGCACAATGTTGGCTAACCATGTTGGATACTCCACTACCCTAGAGACCTTGGCTTTGACTTGTTTGGTAACTTTTTCTTTGATTTTCAAACTTATGTCTGGCTTGAACTTTATGAGCTTCTATTTTACCAGCGGACACGTCGGATCCGATGGCAGTTTGTGAGCTATGATAGATGTACTGAGATCGGTCATATTATCGTATGACCAGGAAAATATGTCCTTATATTCTTTTAAGAACTCCGTGTACTCTTCCTTTTCTGATGGTGACAAGTGAACACTGATGCGCATTTCCTTGACATTCTCTGTATTCCCCAAGTTGATAACCTCAGTTTCGTCCAAGTTAGACTTAGGTCTGTTCTCAAAATCCTCAATCGCTTTAACGACCTCTTCTGGCATCTCATCCTCTTTTGAGTCTATGTCCGTTTGTTGCGTTATCTCATCGCATGTCACATTCATTGGTTCATCAAGATAATTAATAATAATACTGTGTAAAGTAAAGTATATGGTAGAGAAAAAGAAATAATAAGAGCGATATTTATATAAAAACATAAATGCTTCGATAAATGCCAAAAATCATTTTGAACATTGGATCTCTTTTAAAAAATTAAAAGATAATACTGAAGGGAAATCAACTAATGAAAAAGTAAAAGATAATGCATAATGCTTTGTTCAGCCTTCCTACCCCGAAGCTCTCGGGGCCCTGGTGGTTCTGATGGACCAATTGTTGAGGCACTCTCCTTGGTTCACTGCCTGTATGAAAGGGCCTTCATCCCCTTCCTCCTCGAGAATGATGCAACAGTCCATATTGTCATCTTCTAAGAATAGGTTCTTCATTACTTCTAATGCTTCATCTTTCTCTGACCCATATATGATGTCAGCCGGTTGGAAAGTTTGTTCTAGGCGGGGTATTGGGTGCTCCAGCGGATAGTAAGGGCCGCGCCATGGTGGCGACCAGTTCCTGTATTCCTGCCAAGTATATCCATATCCTAACCTGAAAGTGGTGCCATGCTTCTTCTGTTTGATAGGCTTGGTGATTCCCTGAAGATTCTTTCCGAGCCCTTTGCCAAGTTCATATCCGCTCCAATTCAAGATATTTTCTATCTTGTTATCCCACCACTTATCTTTGTCCACGGCGTTAACTCCCTCAATATGGTTATAAGTTTCTCATCCTAGCTTCCTTCTTCCTTCAATTGCTGGGATGGTTTGGCGACTGTATATGGGTTTGCTTCCGTCACCATAAATAATCACCTCTTGGTGATTCCACTCGAACTTCACTGCCTGGTGCAGGGTTGAGGCTATGGCTCCAGCGACGTGGATCTATGGTCATCCCAGCAGTAAGTTGTAGGATGCTGGGATGTCTATTACTTGAAAATCAACATCGAACCAAGTTAGCCCCATTTGCAAACACAAATTGATCTCCCCAATAGTGGCCCTTTGGGAACCATCGAAAGCCTTCACGTTGATAGCCCCATCCTTGATTTCATGTAGACTCTTTCCTAATGTTCTGAGGGTCACCAATGGACAAATGTTGAGGCTAGACCCTCCATCAATCAAAGTTCTAGTGATGAAATAGTCTTCACATCACACAATGATGTGCAACGCCTTGTTGTGTCCTAAACTTTCAAGAGGCAACTCATCCTTGTGGAAAGTGATGTTATGACTCTCCAATATCTGCCCGACCATATTTTCCATCTCTCCTCCAGTTATATTGCTGGGTACTTATGGCTCGCTCAGTATCTTCATTAGGGCATTCTTGTGTGCCTCGTAGCTCTGCACCAGAGCTAGAATGGAGATCTGCGCTGGTGTTTTATTTAATTGATCAACAACTGAGTATTTTTTCGCCTGTATTTTACGCTAGAGGTCATCAGGTCCAGTTTCAATAGGCCATCCCGAGGCCTGCTTACTTGATTCAATGAAGTGCTCCAGAGTATAAATTCTACCAGTCCTGGTCTTACCCTGTGCTGCAACTGCTTCTCCGGACCTAGTCTTTCCCTTCCATCCTGCCTCGGCAGTGTAATCCCAAGGAATGGCCTGTGTCTAGAATGGCGTTACTGGTGACATTGCTACAGGAATGGGAGATCTCATTTTGGGTGGCAACACAACAACTTCAAATGGTAGCTTTGGAGACCCATACTCCACCTCAATCGGCTCTACAGTCCTTCGGATGATGGTGCTTCAAACTCGAGAGGCACATACATGTTTACTTCAGTATCCCTAGAGAGCTGGATCTGGACAACAATTGGATTCAATGTGACGGTTGGTTTCTTGGGCTCGTCACCTTCGGCAATTAATCCAATTGACCTCTTGGGGTCCCAATCATTTTCTACCTAGATCATGTGCACACTACCACCCTTATGATCAGGCAAAGGATTGGTTCAAACATTAGGAGCAGGTTCTTTGTCAATTAGAGCTTGGATTTTGTCTTTTCAAGATTCGCACTCATCAGTAGTATGCCCTTTCATGCCGGAATGGTACGCACATGTTTTATTTGGATTGATGCACTTGAAAGGATTTTCTAGAGTTATGGCAGGGATTGGGGTGACATAACCGGCTACTTTCCATCTTTCATATAATTGGTCGATTGGTTCGGCGATGGCGGTGTATTGCTTGGGAGGTCTACGGTCAAAGTTAGGGCGTGGCCTGCAGAAGTTTTGGTGGGCAGGAGGTGATTGGTAGTGAGTATTATAGGCTTGGTAAATGGTGCAGGTTGGGAATATTTTGGTGAAGTAGGTTGGTATGCGGGGGATGGAGATGGTTGGTAAGCGGGTGATAGAATTTGGTAAGAGGGCGGAGGTGCTTGGTAATTAGGAATAGGCTGGTATGTGAGAGGGGGTACCAGGTATGCTTGGTATTTTACTGGAGACTTGGTTCTTTGTGCAAACATCATGGCACTCACGTCTTTTTTCTTGGATATGCTACCAGATTGTAGGGCTTTGTTGGTGGCTTATAGTGCCTCGAAGTTAGTGACCATACCGCTCTTAATGCCATCCTCAATCCTTTCTCTTAGCTTGATGATATCGGAGAATTTCTGGCCCTCTATCAATATTAACCTCTCATAATATTGTGGATCCTGAGCTCGGACAAAAAATCGGTTCATCTGTTCTTCCTCTAAGGATGTCCTGACTTTAGCAGCCTCGGATCTCCATCGAGAAGCATACTCGCGGAATGTCTCAGTGGGTTTCTTTTTTAGATTCTGGATGTAGAAGATATTCAATGCAGTTTCTGTATTGAACCTGAATTTGTCTATGAAATCAGATGCCATTCCAACCCAGCTCGTCCACTTCTTGGGATCTTGGCTAATGTACCAAGATAGCGCATTGCCTTTCAAACTTCTCATGAAGAGTTTCATGCGAATCTTCTCAACACTTCCTACGCCGACTTGCTTATAACAATATGTCCTCAAATGGACTCTAGGATCCCCCGAACCGTCAAACATTTTGAACTTGGGAGTTTTGTACCCCTCCGGGAGTTCAACGTCTGGCTGAATGCAACGATCCTCATAATTAGCCCTTCAATGCCTTTGCTTCCTTCAACACCCTGGACTCGGCTAGTCAATTTCTTGAGCTCAGCTACCAAGTTCTTGATGAGAGAGTTTTTGTCATCGGACTCTGGTGTATTTGTAATGGGTTGAGTGTATTGTGGCATGGTTTCAACATATATGGGAGTTTGTTGGGGATGATCATTTGATGGTTCAGGGATAAGGAGTGGAGCATTGTTGTGACATGTGTTGCAATTTTGATGAGTATCGGGTTGTTTCTGTGGCTTTGGGATGTTCTGTGTAGGTACGAGGTGTTGAGCATTGGGACAGTTGATGCCTGGAGTAGTGAGGGATGATGACAGACTTGCCAGGTTCCGAACTTGGTCTAGTTCGTCTTAAAATTTCAGTAACTTTTGATCGAGCTGAGCGGCACTTTCTTTCGATACCTGAACACCCTGAGGAACCTCTACCCTTTCAGCTGAGTCATCCTTTATGATGTTCTTCACGTTCTCCATCTTTGCTTTGTTCTTGCTTTTGATAGTACTTGGAGAAGGAGGAGGTGGAGGGCCCTTAGATCTTGTGGAGTACGATGACGATGCAAGAATGCACGAACTAACCTGAAAGGGTAGAGGTGTAAAAAAGATACAGCACCGGTAAAAAAGGCATTAAGATTTCTCAATTTTTGGACAAGGCATCCCACCTTCAAGTCTGTTGTAAAGGACAACTGGAGAGTTAATTTTGCTTGTGATCCTTTTATTATGTTTAATCACAAGTTGAAGAAACTAAAGAAAGCATTATCAACATGGAGTAGGGCAACGTATGCGGATATATTTTAGAAAATAACAAGTTTAGAGGAAATGGTAAGGGTACATGAAGCTGAGTTCGAGAGGCATCCAACAGCTCAAAATAGTGAAAATTTACAGAAAGTCCAAGCTGAACTTATTAGATATTTGGCTCTTGAGGAGGAATTTTGGAAGCAAAAATATGGTATGGTTTGGTTCTAAGATGGAAACATGAACACAAGGTTTTTTCACGCACAAGTAAAAGGGGGAAGGAATAGACTCCAATTGAAAAGAATACAGAATGAAGCAGGAATATGGTTGGAAGAGGATCCAGACATGGCAGAGGACGCAGTAAGGTTCTATTAAGCACAATTCCATGAAGAATCAGTTCCTAGATCATTTTACATCTTGCAACATATCCCTACAATGGTGGACAATGGTAAAAACATTGAATTAGTGCAGCAACCAACCAAGGAAGAGATCAAAAGTGCAGTTTATGGGATCAAAGGAGAAAGTGCTGGAGGTCCGGATGGTTTTAAAGGTACATTTTTTCACTCATGCTGGGACATAATAGGTGATGATATAGTAGATATGGTGAAAGCTTTTTTCAATAGACATGAATTGCCAAGATTTGTAACTCATACAAATTTGGTTCTTCTTCCAAAAAAAAGAAAGAAGTTGTGACTTTTTCAGATATGCGACCTATTAGTCTTAGTAACTTTGTAAATAAAATTTTTTCAAGAGTTGTTCATGAAAGGCTGGTAAGCTTGCTGCCTAGTCTAATATCTGATGAACAAGCAGGCTTTGTGAAAGGGAGGAGCATAGTGGAGAATGTGTTATTAACACAGGAAATAGTTACAGATATTAGACTAAGAACCAAGGCAGGTCCAAATATAGTGATCAAATTGGATATGGAAAAAGAATACGATCAATTGTCCTGGTTGTTCTTGTCAAAGGTGTTGAGGAAGGTGGAATTTGGAGAAAGATTTATAGGGATGGTGTTTGGGATTGTTTCCAATAACTGGTACTCTATCCTGTTAAATGGACTGCCTCATGGCTTCTTTAGATTAACTAGAGGTGTGAAGCAAGGTGACCCACTGTCACCTGCACTTTTTATTCTAGATGTAGAAGCATTATATCGAGGGCTGAACTCTTTACACAATAACCTGTATTTCTGTGGATTTGGGATGCCCAAATGGAGTCCCAAGATAAATCATCTAGTATATTCTGATGATACAATTATCTTCTGATCATCAGATGCCACATCTTTACAACTCATAATGCAAATCTTGTCATCGTAGGAAGCTGCCTTTGGGCAATTGATAAACAAGGGCAAATCTACAGTCCATATGCATCATTCTACCATTGCACAAGTGATTGATAAAGTTCAAAGGATTACAGGTATTCCAAATCATGAGTTTCCATTTACTTACCTTGGATGTCTAATATTCTATCTTAGAAGGAAAATGAATTACTATAAGGATCTTATAACAAAGGTAATGGACAAGTTGCAGAGTTGGAAGGGGAAGTTTCTATCCATTGGAGGAAGGGCGGTGCTTATTTCTCATGTTCTATAAAGCATGCCAAATCATTTGCTTTCAGCAGTCAATCCTCCAGCTTATGTGATCAAAAGACTTCATAAGATCTTTGCTCAGTTCTTTTGGAGTGATTCAGTAGGCACATCAGATAGAAAATGTGCATCTTGTAACAACTTATGCTTGCCATGTGAAGAGGGAGGTGTGGGCTTCAGATCACTACATAGTTCCTTGGACGGGTGGATCCCATGTGTGGAGAAAAATGCTAGAGTGTAGGGATATCATAGAGCACCAGATTTTATTGCAACTCAAGATGGGATCATCCCTATTTTTGGATGAGAACTGGACGGGGTTGGGTGCACTATATTTTTGTTACCCCTCCAGATTTTGTGGGAGATGAAGACGTGTAGAACATACATGATATGGTCATCGAGGGACAATGAAATAAAGAAATAATAAGAGGGATTCTTTTAGAAGACCTTGATACGAATATATTGGAGAACATTCAACCTCAATCTAGGAATGATATGATTGACAAGCCTGTTTGGATGCTTGAGTCAAGGGGGGAGTTTAGTGTCAAGTCTACCTGGGAGTATTTAAGGAGGAGACAGGAGCCTAGAAATGCTTGCAGGAATATATGGGTGAGAGGAGTGCCTTTTAATATTTCATTCTTCATGCAGAAGGTTTGGAGGAACAGGCTTCCTTTTGATGATTTCTATAGAAGGTTGGGTTATCAAATGGCCTTTAAGTGTTGGTGCTGTATAGAACCTAAGGAAGAAACATGAAACATTTGTTTTTTACCTCACCTGCTGCCAATACTGTATAGAAATACTTCCTTGGAAATGTAGGAATCACAGTCGAGGGGATCAGTCTGCATCAAGTCATTACAAAATGTTGGAATATTGATGTTGTTCAGAGAATGAAGACTATTGTGCAAGCACTTCCTTCAGTCATACTATGGGAGTTGTGGAAGAGGAGGAATAGCTATAAATATGGTGATGATGTCACAGTTAACAGGGTTATCTACCAAATATCTACTACTATGCAATATCTTGTCAAGCTCAGAAACCAGGGATCCAAAATCTTCCTCACAAATGGCCAGATCTGATCAGGGTGTTAGAACAATGTATACCCAAGTTGAACTATACAAAGGTGTTGTGGGAGCTACCCAGTCAAGGTTGGATTAAGGTGAACACTGAAGGGGCTTCGAGGGCTAACCCTGGTAGGAGTTCAGCAGGATTTGTTTTGAGAAATGAGGAAGGGGATGTAGTGTATGTGAGCACGTGATTTTTGCCTCCTACAGAATTCTTAGATTTAGGATTTTTCTTTTAATTATTTGATTTTTAGGATTTAATTGCATAATTCTCATGTTTATTTGCATTTCTGTGTACATTTTTAATTTAAACATAATTCATAAAAAATACAAAAATACGCATTGCATTTGCATTTAGGATTTAATTTTACATTTTTAGATTAATTAGTAATTAGGATTTTACAAATATACAAAAATCATAAAAAATTGATTTGTTTTGCTTGGTTTAAATTTTAGCTTTGAATTTTATTAGTTTTCTTTAAATTGGTATTTTATTAATAATTTTGATTATAGCTTAATATAATTAGGTTTAATTTTAGTTTTGTTTTAATTTTTGAAAAAAAAGAAATTAAAAAGAATGTGAGCTTTTAAATAAAAATTGGGCTAGTCTTTGATCTTTGATGCCCAGCCCAAGCCAAAAACCCGTCCAAACTACCCCTGGGTCCAGCCCGAAATCCGGTCCAGCTCCCCCTTACCACCAAAACGAGAGCGTTTCGTAGGCAATAGATCAGGACCGTCGAGGTTCCTTGATCACACGATTCTGAAGTCAGGGTCAATTAATATAAGAGTTTCCAAACATGCCCCCGTACCCTCTCTCGTCTCCCATCTATCACCCCAAACCCTAGAGAAACCCTAGCCGCCATCGATTCCCCCACCATCTCTGCCATTTGCTGCAGCGGAAAATTGCCTACGGTGGCGGCAAGACTTCAATATCAACCAAATTCACACCCCGAACCCCCTTCACCTCCTCAGTCCCAATCTCCAACTAGTTCCCTTCAAATCCTTGTAGATTCGTTCGAATTTTGGATCGAAATTTGGCCCAGAACCCTAATTCGCCCAAACTTGCCCAAAACCTCACCAAACCATATCTTCGTTTCCTTCACCTTTCACAACTTGGAAATTTCCTCAAAGGCCCCTCAGATTGAGCAATTTCACAACAAGGGCTTGGAAGGAAAAGGAAGAAGACGAAGCCTAGGGTTCTACTATTTTCAAATGGGCCATACCTGCATGAGTCTTTTGCTTTCAATGGGAGCAATGGGTTCATGTGGGCCTGGTTCATTGTCTAAAACCTTATTCAACTGTATCCGGAGTCCGACCAACCTATGAGAGCCTATGTCCAATTTTCCCCTTCGGAATTCTATTCCTGGTAAAGTCTCCTCGTTTGCATTTGTTCTTTTCTCTTTCTTTTTTGTTTGTTATTTTCTCTTTTAAGTTATTTTGTGTTCATAAATTTGTTGTTCTTCATTTTTAATGTCATTGTTGTTTTATTGCAAAATCAGTTTGTTACTTTAAGTTTAATCCATAGTTCATTGGATTTGTATTTTTGTTGTTTCTTGATTTCTAAGTTTTAATTTTCATTTTTAATCTGTTAGTTTAATCCTGGTGCTTAATCAATAAATTTAGTTGTTGTTTGCTACCATGTATGGTTCTTGTGATTTAATATGGTTCATAGTTGTTAGGCGCACCCCCAGTTTTGCATTTTAATTTGTTTTTGATCCATTTGAAGGCATCAACTAGTTTATTCTCTATTTGTTCATGTTTGTAGGCATTCAGTACTTTAAATGGGGGTAATGGAATGATTAGAAACTTAGGGGGTCTCAAGGGAAAAGGGTAAAAGGTAAATATAGGGGTAGTCAGGGGCAATATAGGTATTCTAGGTTAGGAAATCTTGCAGTAATAGAATAGGAAGTCCCTACAAGCTTTTAGTGTGGGTTCTAATTTCAATTTCAGACTTTTAGGTAGTATAACTTGGGTAGCAAGTCAGAAAGTGAGGGACTATTTGGCAGAAAATGAAATTAAGGGGTGCGGGCTAAAGTGAAAAATAAAATTTGCAGAGATGCCCTGCTTACTTGCCTATAAAGGCATTACTTCCTTGCCTTAGAAGTGAGATTTTAGATCCTCAAAAATTTGACAGCAAAAAGAATGGAGAGCCTATAGAAAAAGAGCTGAAATTACATAGGGGAGATCAGATTTAGAGATTTTAAGAGCTAAAACTGCAAAAAACTGCACTGTTCCATTGTAATTCCAGAAAATCCTTTAAGTCTACATTCTCAAATCATTCCTGAATAGCTGAAGGGGTACAATGAGCAAGGGTATTCAGTTTGTTTGGTTCATTAAGTTTTTGAAACAATAGCATGCAGTGACGGGTATTTGAGCTGATTTTGGTATTATTCTGGAGGGTTTTGTGGTCCTATTGCGTTGAAATTACTGTTCCATTGGTTTTAAGCCGATTTCTTGTTCATTCACTAAGTCTGGGTGTCATTGCTATTGATTGTTATCCTTGTTACTACTGCTGTTGAACCTGATGCTTCTTACTTCTTATTTATTTCCTTCTTCCTCTAGGTACCTATCCTTAAAACGCCCTGGTTGATGAAGATGAGATGATGAAAGTTTTAATTGTTTGAAGTTTCATGAATAAATGATGGTTTTATTTAAATCTTCAAAGTCAATTACTTGCTTAGAATTTCCAGATTCAATAATGAATGGTAATGATCTTTAGCCTAGCTGGTTCATTTTAGTAGAGTAATAGTATGTTTAGAATGCATGATGCTCTTTTGTCTATTAATTTTTTTGTTGAACAATCGAGAAATTGTGTATATGGATTGTTAGACTCTGTATATCCTATTTGGTAGTGTTACCTTTAGTATAGTTTAATTTTACTAATCCATGTTAAGTGTTTTCAAGGTTTTCTATCATGTTAGTTTAAACGTTAAATTTGGAATATTGTGTGAGCCTGAAAATGATTCAAGGACTAATATATGTGCTGATACCAGTGTTAATTCTGTGCCTATTAGATGTTTGAAATGGTTCTATATTTCAGTGTTTAATTTTCATAGTTTTAGCTCTGAGATCATTTGACTAGAGTTTTGAAATCTGCATCCAATCATTTATGCATCTTCTTTAGTTTGAACGTGTTAATACTGTAGTTTGTCCATTTATTTGACATTGAAAAGTGAAGCTAAAATAAGCTGGCCTGTGATCTGAATCACAGATTCGAGCTAAGGATTCTGTCCCTATAGGAAGCTTTCCTTGTTCGGATTTGGTTTCATTTTTCATCCCAGGCAAATTTTTTTTTAAATGAATTTATTGAAGTTTCAGTCAATTTTGTGTCAAAGGATTTAAATTATAACTCAAATATGTTAATTAGATATCATGTTTATGTGATTAATGTTAATTATGCCTATATTATTGTGTCTTGGGCATGGGCCGGTCAGATCACAAGAAATAGGCCTAACGAGGGCCCAGTTCTAATCATGGCTCCTTTTGTGAACACACTACTAAGGCTGGCTCTATTTGGAGCCCAGTCTTTCGTATATTAATCTTGTAGCCACGTTGATTGCATCTGTTATTAATTAGGGTCCTTGGTCCATTTGTGTTGGATTGATCCTATGTTTGAAATGAGTAGTTCCCCTCATGTGAGTCATTAGTTGATTGGATGGAAATCTCCATTCATATTTAGTTCTAACTGATTGAGACCATTAATGAGATTGGATTTTGATGCGTATTATATAATAACATTATGGACCTCTCGAATTTTAGAACATCCTTTAAAATGGAATCGAGGCGCACCGCGCCAAATAAAATCACAAATTGTGTGGCCCAGTTTATTATTTCCTCTAAAATCCTTACAACTCGGGACATGCCATTTAGAGAATTTTCATGGCCTCCCCAAAGTTATCAACGCGTTAATTGCCTTAGGCGCGTTATTTAATAATTTGACCTCCTTAAACTCAATCGTGCATTTCATGTGACCCAAATCCAAATCCAAAAATGTTGAATAAAATGTGTTTCGGATTGCGGGTGCATTTCATGTGACGCGATCCAAAGACACGCTTTAAACAACATTCAATCTTCCTTAAAAATTAATTAAAAGTGGTAAATATTTTTAAAATTGCACTATAGGTTGAAACATGTATTACAATCAGGTAGTAGGCTAATTATGATAGATTAAGCGGCCGTTCTAGAACCACGGTATCCGGGGATGCCTAACACCTTTCCCGGGTTAACAGAATTCCTTAGTCAGAATTTCTGGTTCGCAGACTTCACATGGAAAGTCGAAATTTTCCTCGATTTAGAATTAAAAATAAACTAGTGACTCGGGACACCAGAAACAAAACTATCTCAAGTGGCGACTATGATCATTAAATAATCTCATTTCGAATAATGTCACTTAAAGTGGAAAAACTCCCTTATATACTATCCTTCTGGGGGTGGGGTGTGAAAAAGGAGGTGTGACAGCTCTGGCGACTCTGCTGGGGATACAAACCAAAAACTTCGATTCACGGTTTAAGAATTCGAGCTTAGAATAGCTGTTATATTTGGCTTTATCTGATTTTCCTACATTTTTCATCCTAATGTGCTAAATGCTTTAATGCTTTGATATTTGTTGAATTGTATATATAAACTACTACAAAACCCTTCCTCTCTCTGAGTCTTCTACATCATGGAGAAGGGTGCACTTCGTGTGACTTCTCTTCTATTTAGAGTCATATCCCATTTTAGAACAAGGTTCGGACAAGTTGCTAAGCCGGTGAAGCTTCTATATTCCCAGTAAACTGTCCCACCTCGGCTCTAGTTGTCCGCTCGGATAAGCCAGGTCTAGCACAATAAACCCAAGTTTTAAACCTAGTATAACAAAGCCTCATGCCAGATCTCTAGTAGGAATGTTTGTTTTCATCACGTACATTTGACTTAGGGGACTTAACACAGGGGTTAGGTCCGTCTAGGACAGGTGACCTAAAATGAAAAGACCATCCTGATGCATCTTACTTGCTACTTGTAAATTTATTTGCTCGGATTAGCATGTTGACTGGCTTGTAAATAATGGGAGAGAGTTAAAAAGAATATAGCAATGTTAGGGTTAAGTGCGGGTAATCACCTGTTTTGAAAAACCAATACCCAATTAGTACTGAAACTCTGCCGGATTTTTGAGAAAATAAAATAAAAGAAAGGTTTTTGTTTTCAAAGATATTGGTTTTGTCTAAATTGCCCGAACTACGCCAGTTTGATTCCCACCGAATGTGGGATACGTAGGCAACCCTCATCGGGTCCAACTTCCCTTTTTGCAAAAATAACCCAAAACAACAAAATTTTGATTTTTGTCACAAATAAGTCAAGTGATGCCATTCTAGTTTAAAAATAAGCCGAATGTCCCCAAAAGGGCACCAGAAGGCTGTTTTTGCAAGAACAACCACCTTGGGTCATTTTCAACGGTTAGCGGGCACAACCTTAAAATCTTCATTCCCGAAGAGCTAAAAGGCCGTATCTGTAAAGCCGGTGTTTTTGTTTTTGAAAAAAAAATTCCAAATATTGCCTCCTTACTTTTTGCATTTATTTTTATTGAACTACACAATGATCTGATTCATGTGGCGTCGTGATACGTAGGCAATCCTTATTGGATCCGGTGATATTTTGTAAATAGCTCCAATAAGGAAAAATGAAAGAAAAAAAAGAGAGAAAAGAAAAATGAGGAAAATGAGAGAAAAAGGGCAAAAGAAAGGAAAATCAAGAAAATAGAGTGGAAATCAAAAAAAGGAAATGGAAAGAATAAGGAGGCAGGGATGAAGCATGCAACCGTTGCAAAAAATGTACAAACCCATTTAACTGTATAGGTGCATCACACCACAACGTGCGATTACTTATCTGTTATTTGTCTCAAACAAACTGTTTGCTGTTGTCATCTCAGTTCAGGTTTTATAGAAACGGTGGTTGGTTTTCATGGTAACCTGGCTTCACATCCATACATTACTAGATCAAAGGGGAGTATCGATATGTCTTCAGAAATGACCTTGCCAACGATTCCCATCATAGACGATAGCCCAATCTCGATCATCCCGACCTCGGAATCTGCAACAGCTTAAGAACAGGATCTTACGTTTTTGAGTCATTGAAATGTGGGATGCCGGGGAGAACGGAAGAGAACCGCCAAGTGCTATCCAGGATTCCCCAAATTGTTTCGTACATCAGGGAGTACTTCTAATGTTCCAATCAACCATCCAAACACCCCATTGGGACAGCCCGCTATGTCAGCTCATTTCGTAGGAACACCATATGAGGTTCGCCCCCAGGTGTTCATGTCCGGAGCGGCCTCCAATATCTTTACCGCTCCCCCACGCTCAGTCACAACACAGCCTGCACTTCCTAGGCCCACTTTTGTTCCTTCAGCCTTTACATTCCAAACACCTACCTTCCAAATGGAGCCTCCTCAGTTTCCCACATATACTTATCTTCAGCCACCTCAATTTGAGTTCACTGCGGGATAGGAAAAGACTCCCAAAACTCCTGAACATGAGGAAATTGCAAGGAGGATGAGAAACTTGGAGCAGAGCCTCAAGAACATACAGGGACTGATCGGGTAGAAAAGTGTGTCTTATGCTGATCTATGCATATTCCCTCATGTACACTTGCCTCTGGGATTCAAAACTCATATGTTTTAAAAGTACGATGGACATGGTGATCCTATTTCTCATCTTAAGAAATACTGCAATCAATTGCGAGGAGCTGCAGGAAAATAAGAGTTATTCATGGCGTATTTTGGAGAAAGTTGGTTGGTATTGCCTCCGAGTGGAATATGGATCAATATATACCTGGAGAACAAAGCAACTCAAGCATCGGTAATCAGGAGCCCACCTGGAGAACAAATCAACTCAGGCGTCGGTAATCAGGAGCCCACCTAGAAAACAAAGAAACTCAAGCGTAGGTAATCAGGAGCCCACCTGGAGAACAAAGTAATTCAAGCGTCGTTAATCAGGATCCCACCTGAAGAACAAGGCAATTCAAGCATGGGTAATCAGGAGCCAGCCTGAAGAACAAAGCAATTCAAGCGTCGGTAATAAGGAGCCTACCTAGAGAACAAAGCAACTCAAGCATCGGTAATCAGGAGCCCACTTGGAGAACAAAAATTTCAAGTGTTTGTAATCAAGAGCCCACCTGGAGAATAAAGCAATTCAAGTGTTAATAATCAGGAGCATACTAGGAGAACAAAACAATTCAAGTGTCAGTAATCAGGAGCCTACCTTGAGAACAAAACAATTCAAGTGTCGGTTATCAGGAGCCCACCTAGAGAACAAAGAAATTCAAGTGTCGGTAATCAGGAGCCCACATGGAGAACAAAATAATTCTAGTGTCGGTAATCAGGAGCCAACCTGAAGAACAAACCAATTCAAGTGTCGGTAATCAGGAGCCCACCTGGAGAACGAAGAAATTCAAGCGTCGTTAATTAGGATCCCACCTAAAGAACAAAACAATTCAAGCATCGGTAATCAGGAGCCCACCTGGAGAACAAAGCAATTCAAGGGTCGGTAATTAGGAGCCGCCCACCTGGAGAACAAAGCAATTCAAGTATTGGTAATCAGGAGCCTCCCTAGAGAACAAATAAATTCAAGCATCGATAATAAGGTACCCACCTGAAGAATAAAGAAATTCAAGCGTTGGTAATCAGGAGCCCACCTAGAGAATAAAGCAATTCAAGCATCGGTAATCAGTAGCCCGCCTGGAGAAGAAAGCAATTTAAGCGTTGGTAGTCAGGAGCTCACAGGGAGAACTAAGCAATTCAAACGTCGGTAATCAGGAGCCCAACTGGAGAACAAAGCAATTAAAGCGTCGATAATCAGGAGCCCACCTGGAGAACAAAGCAATTCAAGAGCCGGTAATCAGGACCCCACCTGGAGAACATAGCAATTCAAGCATCGGTAATCAGGATCCCACCTGGAGAACAAAGCAGTTCATGTGTCAGTAATCAGGAGCCCTTCTGGAGAACAAAGCAGTTCAAGCGTCGGTAATCAGGAGCCCACCTGGAGAAAAAAGTAACTTAAGCGTCGGTAATTAGGAGCCCACCTGGAGAATAAAGCAACTCAAGCATCGGTAATCAGGAGCCCACCTGGAGAACAAAGCAACTCAAGCGTTGGTAATCAGGAGCCCACCTAGAGAACAAAGAAACTTAAGCGTAGGTAATCAGGAGCCCACCTGGAGAAGAAAGCAATTCAAGCGTTGTTAATCAGGATCCCACCTGAAGAACAAAGCAATTCAAGCATCGGTAATCAGGAGCCCACCTGGAGAACAAATCAATTCAAGTGTCGGTAATAAGGAGCCCACCTAGAGAACAAAGCAACTCAAGCATCGGTAATAAAGAGCCTACCTAGAGAACAAAGCAACTCAAGCATCGGTAATCACGAGCCCACTTGCAGAACAAAAATTTCAAGTGTTTGTAATCAAGAGCCCACCTGGAGAATAAAGCAATTCAAGTGTTAATAATCAGGAGCATACTAGGAGAACAAAGCAATTCAAGTGTCGGTAATCAGGAGCCCACCTTGAGAACAAAACAATTCATGTGTCGGTAATCAGGAGCCCATCTAGAGAACAAAGCAATTCAAGTGTCGGTAATCAGGAGCCCACCTGGAGAATAAAGCAATTCTAGTGTCGGTAATCAGGAGCCAGCCTGAAGAACAAACCAATTCAAGTGTCGGTAATCAGGAGCCCACCTGGAGAACGAAGAAATTCAAGCGTCGTTAATTAGGATCCCACCTAAAGAACAAAACACTTCAAGCATCGGTAATCAGGAGCCCACCTGGAGAACAAAGCAATTCAAGCGTCGGTAATCAGGAGCCCACCTAGAGAACAAAGCAATTCAAGTATCGGTAATCAAGAGCCAACCAAGAGAACAAAGAAATTCAAGCATCGATAATAAGGTACCCACCTGAAGAATAAAGAAATTCAAGCATCGGTAATCAGGAGCCCACCTAGAGAATAAAGCAATTCATGCATCGGTAATCAGTAGCCCACTTGGAGAAGAAAGAAATTTAAGCGTTGGTAGTTAGGAGCTCATTGGGAGAACTAAGCAATTCAAACGTTGGTAATCAGGAGCCCAATTGGAGAACAAAGCAATTCAAGTGTCGATAATCAGGAACCCACCTGGAGAACAAAGCAACTCAAGAGTCGGTAATCAGGACCCCACCTGGAGAACATAGCAATTCAAGCATCGGTAATCAGGATCCCACCTGGAGAACAAAGCAGTTCATGTGTCAATAATCAGGAGCCCACCTGGAGAACAAAGCAGTTCAAGCGTCGGTAATCAGGAGCCCACCTGGAGAACAAAGTAACACAAGCGCTGGTAATTAGGAGCCCACCTGGAGAATAAAGCAACTCAAGCATCGGTAATTAGGAGCCCACCTGGAGAACAAAGCAACTCAAGCGTTGGTGATCAGGAGCCCACCTAAAGAACAAAGAAACTTAAGCGTAGGTAATCAGGAGCCCACCTGGAGAAGAAAGCAATTCAAGCGTCGTTAATCAGGATCCCACTTGAAGAACAAAGCAATTCAAGCATCGGTAATCAGGAGCCCACCTAGAGAACAAATCAATTCAAGCGTCGGTAATAAGGAGCCCACCTAGAGAACAAAGCAACTCAAGCATCGGTAATAAGGAGCCTACCTAGAGAACAAAGCAACTCAAGCATCGGTAATCAGGAGCCCACTTGGAGAACAAAAATTTCAATTGTTTGTAATCAAGAGCCCACCTGGAGAATAAAGCAATTCAAGTGTTAATAATCAGGAGCATACTAGGAGAACAAAACAATTCAAGTGTCGGTAGTCAGGAACCCACCTTGAGAACAAAATAATTCAAGTGTCGGTAATCAGGAGCCCACCTAGAGAACAAAGCAATTCAAGTGTCGGTAATCAGGAGCCCACCTAGAGAACAAAGCAATTGTAGTGTCGGTAATCAGGAGCCAACCTGAAGAACAAACCAATTCAAGTGTCGGTAATCAGGAGCCCACCTGGAGAATGAAGAAATTCAAGCGTCGTTAATTAAGATCCCACCTAAAGAACAAAACAATTCAAGCATCGGTAATCAGGATCCCACCTGGAGAACAAAGCAATTCAAGCGTTGGTAATCAGGAGCCCACCTGGAGAACAAAGCAATTCAAGTATCGGTAATCAGGAGCCCACCTAGAGAACAAAGAAATTCAAGCATCGATAATAAGGTACCCACCTGAAGAATAAAGAAATTCAAGAATCGGTAATCAGGAGCCCACCTAGAGAACAAAGCAATTCAAGGGTCGATAATCAGGAGCCCACCTGGAGAACAAAGCAACTCAAGAGCCGGTAATCAGGACCCCACCTGGAGAACAGAGCAATTCAAGCATCAATAATCCAGATCCCACCTAGAGAACAAAGGAGTTCATGTGTCAGTAATCAGGAGCCCACCTGGAGAACAAAGCAGTTCAAGCGTCGGTAATCAGGAGCCCACCTGGAGAACAAAGCAGCTCAAGCGTTGGTAATCAGGAGCCCACCTAGAGAACAAAGAAACTTAAGCGTAGGTAATCAGGAGCCCACCTGGAGAAGAAATCAATTCAAGCATCGTTAATCAGTATCCCACCTGAAGAAAAAAACAATTCGAGCATCGGTAATCAGGAGCCCACCTGGAGAACAAAGCAATTCAAGCATCGGTAATAAGGAGCCCACCTAGAGAACAAAGCAACTCAAGCATCGGTAATCAGGAGCCCACTTGGAGAACAAAAATTTCAAGTGTTTGTAATCAGGAGCCCACCTGGAGAATAAAGCAATTCAAGTGTTAATAATCAGGAGCATACTAGGAGAACAAAGCAATTCAAGTGTCGGTAATCAGGAGCCCACCTAGAGAACAAATCAATTCAAGTGTCGGTAATCACGAGCCCACCTGGAGAACAAAGGAATTCAAGTGTCGGTAATCAGGAGCCCACCTGAAGAACAAACTAATTCTAGTATCGGTAATAAGGTGCACACCTAGAGAACAAAGCAATTCAAGCGTCGTTAATCAGGATCCCACCTGAAGAACAAAACAATTCAAGCATCGGTAATCAGGAGCCCACCTGGAGAACCAAACAATTCAAGCGTCGGTAATCAGGAGCCCACCTGGAGAATGAAGAAATTCAAGCATCGTTAATTAGGATCCCACCTAAAGAACAAAACAATTCAAGCATCGGTAATCAGGAGCCCACCTGGAGAACAAAGCAATTCAAGCGTCGGTAATCAGGAGCCCACCTGGAGAACAAAGCAATTCAAGTATCGGTAATCAGGAGCCCACCTAGAGAACAAAGAAATTCAAGCATCGATAATACGGTACCCACCTGAAGAATAAAGAAATTCAAGAATCGGTAATCAGGAGCCCACCTAGAGAATAAAGCAATTCATGTGTCGGTAATCAGTAGCCCACATGGAGAAGAAAGCAATTTAAGCGTTGGTAGTTAGGAGCTCACTGGGAGAATTAAGCAATTCAAACGTCGGTAATCAGGAGCCCAACTGGAGAACAAAGCAATTCAAGGGTCGATAATCAGGAGCCCACCTGGAGAACAAAGCAACTCAAGAGCAGGTAATCAGGACTCCACATGGAGAACAGAGCAATTCAAGCATCAATAATCCGGATCCCACCTAGAGAACAAAGCAGTTCATGTGTCAGTAATCAGGAGCCCACCTGGAGAACAAAGCAGTTCAAGCGTCGGTAATCAGGAGCCCACCTGGAGAACAAAGCAACTCAAGCGTTGGTAATCAGGAGCCCACCTAGAGAACAAAGAAACTTAAGCGTAGGTAATCAGGAGCCTACCTGGAGAAGAAAGCAATTCAAGCATCGTTAATCAGTATCCCACCTGAAGAATAAAACAATTCAAGCATCGGTAATCAGGAGCCCACCTGGAGAACAAAGAAATTCAAGCATCGGTAATGAGGAGCCCACCCAGAGAACAAAGCAACTCAAGCATCGGTAATCAGGAGCCCACTTGGAGAACAAAAATTTCAAGTGTTTGTAATCAGGAGCCCACCTGGAGAATAAAGCAATTCAAGTGTTAATAATCAGGAGCATACTAGGAGAACAAAGCAATTCAAGTGTCAGTAATCAGGAGCCCACCTAGAGAACAAATCAATTCAAGTGTCGGTAATCACGAGCCCACCTGGAGAACAAAGCAATTCAAGTGTCGGTAATCAGGAGCCCACCTGAAGAACAAACTAATTCTAGTGTCGGTAATAAGGAGCCCACCTGGAGAACAAAGCAATTCAAGCGTCGTTAATCAGGATCCCACCTGAAGAACAAAACAATTCAAGCATCGGTAATCAGGAGCCCACCTGGAGAACCAAACAATTCAAGCGTCGGTAATCAGGAGCCCACTTGAAGAACGAAGGGAAGCAGCAATGTTCAAGGGAATACGGTTGAAATGTATGAAATCAGGCGCCTACCTAGAGAATAAGAGAATTCACTTCAGAATGCAGTTCAAGTCAGCAACAAAAGAAGCGCGCGCCAAGAATGCGAGTCAATAGTCTGAGGTGATCAACAGAAGTTAGTCACAATAAAGGAAAAAGAGAAAGAGAAAGGCAAGAAGTTAATCCAAATGCAGAAGTTGATGAAAGATGTGGTCTTCTCAAGACATGGCCGAGGTCACAAGCAATGTATGAAAAACCACTCAAGACCCAAGATCAAGCTTCAGAAGACTAATAGATAGGAATCTTGTAACTAGAAGTTGATAGGCATAGCTAACCATTTTCATGTTTTGATTTTTCATGTAATAACAGGACCGCGGACCTGAACCTCGGCGGAACAGTACCTCGACTGGCTCTCCACCTCGGTACTCCATAATCTCACTCACTTATGAACTACACGTGACCTGATTCGTTTATAGCCAAGGATATGTAGGCAGCTCAGATACCAGGGCTCGGTCACATTCTCCTTTCTCTTAGAGGGGCAGCTGTAGACATGTGATTTTTGACCCTCACCGAGATTTTTCGTATTTTACCATAAATATTTAGTTTAGGTTTAGTATCGCTCTCTTTACTTTATTTTATCTAAAAAAACTACAAAAATATTTTCCCTTATTCTTGCCAGTTAATATTTTGTCTAGTTAGTTTTATTTTTGAAAAAAAATACATAAAAAAATCTTGGCATTTTATTTTCCAAAAAAAAAATATAAGAAAAGTTCAAAAAATATTCTACATTTTAGTATATATTGAGTAGTATTTATATTTTATTAATATGGTAATTATATGTCTCCTCTGAACATTTTTATTATCTTAAATGTACTAGTATATTTATAAAGTTATTTTTAAATCATTTTTAAAATCAAAGGAAAACAAAAATAAAAAAAAGGATTTTGATTTAGTCTTCCTACCCCAAAGTTAATTAACCCAAATTCATGACCTAAATCCCTTCAAGCTCAAAACATTGAGCCCATACCCCATTTTTCATTTGACCTAACCTAATTCCTACCCCTATAAAATAACTCCTAACTCCTAAAATCAAAAGACTTAGACCCTACACCACAAGAAGAACGACAACTTTTGGGCAGAAGATCCTTCTTCAATTTTCTTCGACCAAATTGATTCATTGCAACAACACGTCTTGCTTCTTCTTCTTCTTCTTCAATAAAACCACAGTAACCATACACCCATAAAAATACAAATACTTTTGTTCACAAAATCAGTGGCCAGACCCCATTCTTTAAGTTCTATCCTAAAATCCAAACACTCACACACGCTTACACGGAGAAAAGAGAGACGGACAAGAAGGGAAAGGGAAAGAGCAGAGAATTTAATCCTAAAATTCCAGCGCCTCCTTCATTCTGAAAATTCCAGTGCTTCCCCTCTTCACATTGGGATAGATCTCCATTTTCTGAAAATAAAAAGAGATAGACACACATAGATTTTGTTGGACGAGGTGGCCGGAAAAGTCTTCCGTTCGAGGTTGCCATTAAGGTGTCTAGCCGTCCGCTCTGTTCCTATTTATCGGCGAAAGCTCCAATCCAGAATTGTCAAATTGCTAAGCTTGTAGTTCTAACCCCCGTTCATTTATACAAAAGGTCTAATTTTTACCTTATAATCTACTTTGCTAATGGTTAAACTCCTTGTTTGCTTTTATTCTGTTGAAGTTACTTGTTGAAACCATTTTGAATTTTGTTTTCATATTTGTTAAGAACGTTGAGGTGTTTCTTGGATTCTTTTGGGTTATACCTTAGTCATGCTGCTTTGGTATTTATTGGTAAATACTGTATAAATTGCATTTTGTTTGATAATATGGAATTCATGAATATGCACCTTTAGTTTGCCTTTAAAAATATATAATCCTTTTTCTTGAAATAATTCGAGGCGTGCTATTTAGTTGAATTTTTTATGGCCCTCGCAAAGTTGAAGAATGTGTAGTTGCTTTAGGCGCGCTATTTAAAAATTACCTTCCTAAACTCGGGTGCGTATTTATGTGACCCAAATCAAAATCTCAACAACGGTAGATAAAATGTGTTGTGGACCGCGAGTTCATTTATGTGACGTGGTTCAAAACTTGTTTTAGATGACGTCGATTTTTTCTCCTAAAATAGTTAAAAAACGGCTAATAAGTTAAAATATACCATAGGTTAAAACATGCATTAAAATCAGATAATAGGCAATAATAATAGTTGAGTGATGATACTAGAACCACGGAATTCGGGAATGCCTAACACCTTCTCCCGGGTTAACAGAATTCCTTACCCTAATTTCTATGTTCGCGGACTGTAAAATAAAGTCAATCTTTTTCTCGATTCGGAATTTAATATCGGTGACTTGGGACACCATAAATTATCCCAAGTGGTGACTCTGAATATAATAAATAAATAATCCCGTTTCGATTGTCACTTTAACTTGGAAAAAATATTTTTATACCTTTCCGGGGTAAAAATGAGGTGTGACAGACTCTTCCTGTCCTTGTCATACCATGTGCTGCAATAGTCTTTTTGAACTTGGGTTTGCCTTTACTCCTAGCCTCGGGTGTATAATCCCAAGGTATAGATTTTGTATGGAATGACGACATGGTGGTAATTACCACTAGAATTGGTGTGGCTATCTTTATTTCGAATTGGATATGTTCCTTGGGTAGCAAGACTGCAAACTCAAATAGTGGCGGTGTTTTTGTTGATAGCACTGCTTAAAATTCAAGGGGGATAGACACATCTACCTCAATGACCTCAGATGGTTGGATCTGGACTATGATGGGGTCGAGAGTAACTGATGGCTTCTTTGGATCATCACCTTCCGTGATCAACTCGATGGATCCCTCGGGATCCCAATCATCCTCTACTTCAATCATGAGAACACCCCGCCTTTGTGATCAGGTAAGGGGTTATTGTAGACATTCGGAGCGACTTCCTTTGCTACAATAACTTTGTTATCAATCAGAGATTGTATCATGTCTTTTAAAGAGCGACACTCATCGATGGTGTGTCCCTTCATGCCGGAGCGGTATGCACAAGACGAGTTTAGGTTGACCCACTGAGAAGGATTCTCAGGGTTGGTAGCAGGGATTGGGGTGGCATAACCGGCGGCTTTAAGTCTCTCATATAGCTGATCAATGGGTTCAGCTATGGCTGTGTATTACTTTAGAGGTCTTCGATCAAAATTAGGTCGAGGTCTGGGTATATTTTGGCATGTAGGAGGTGATTGATAGTGGGATGGTTGGGTGTTGTAGGTTTGGTAGACGTGCGGGTTAGGAATATCTGTGCGAGGTAGGCTGATATGTGGGTGGTGGAGTTTGGTAGGAGGGTGCTTGTTAATTTAGGACTGACAGATAAGTGAGTGGAGATATTGGGTAGGTTTGGTATCTGATAGGGGACTTGGTTCTTTGTGCAACCATCATAGCCCCTATGTCCTTCTTTTTAGACACAACACCAGACTGCAAGGCCTTATTTATGGCTTGCAAGGCCTCGAAATTTGTAACCATGCCGTTTTTGATAACTTCTTCAATTCGTTCCCACAACTTGATGATGTCAGAAAACTTATGATTTTAAATCATCATTAGCCGTTCATAATATTGTAAGTCCTGAGCCCGGACAAACAATTTGTTCAGCTGTTCCTCCTCTAAGGCAGGTCTAACCTTAGCAGCTTCTGACCTCCAGTGATTAGCATAATCATGAAATGTTTATGAAGGGTTCTTCTTCATATTCTGGATGTAGAACACATCCGGCACATTTCCTGTGTAAAACCTGAACCTGTCCATGAAACCTGATTCCATGCCTAACCAACTCAACCATTTCTTAGGATCTTGGCTGATGTACCAAGATAGCACATCTCCTTTCAGACTCATCGTGAATAGCTTCATGCAGATCCTTCCATCCTTTCCTACCGAGACCAGCTTATCGCAATATGTTGTCAGATGGACCCTTGGATCACATGTACCATCAAACATCTCGAACTCGGGAGGTTTGTACCCCTCGGGAAGTTCAACATCTGGTTGTATGCAGAGATCTTCATAGTTCAAACCTTCTATCCGTTTACTTCCTTCCACACCTTCGATTCGGTTGGTTAATTTCTTAAGCTCTTCAGCCAAGTTTCTGATGAGTATATCCTTTTCATCGGACTGCGGGAAGCAAGATATAGGTTGGTGGAGAGCGGCATGGTCTCCACGTAAATGGGGGTATTATGGTGAGTGTGAAAGTGGTCATTCGTGGACTTTTGGAGTTTTGGGATGAGTAGCGGAGTGTTATTACAGAGGTGGCATGTGTTGCATTGGGTCTTTGGTGGAATGGTGTGAGGAGCGGGATGATTCTGTTACTTCAGGATATTTTGAGGTGGTGTAAGGTTTTGAGTATTGGGAAAGGAGATATCTGGGGTGCTGAGGGAAAATGAAAAGCTTGCCAGATTCCGAACCTGGTCGATCTCTTCCTGGAATTTTAGCAATTTCTATTCAAGTTGGGATACATTTTCATTAGGAGCCTGAGTACTACGACCATTAGTGGCCTCTACCCATTCGGTTAATTCTCCTTTCCGACGTTGTTCAAACCTTCCATCTTGCCTTTGTTCTTGTTTTTGACTGGGCTAAGAGGAGGAGTGGGTGGAGGGCCTCTGGATCTCGTGGAATAGGATGATGTTTCCAGAGTGCAAGAACTAACCTTTGGGGAGGGGAATAACAAACAAAAAGGTAACCAAGTTAGTGAGGATCATAAAAAGTATGGCAATATTAAAACACGTAGTGCATGAATATAAAGCATGTCCTAATTTGCGAGCCTCATTGTGCCCGAGGTAGGCCTAGTGACAAATTGATTTGGAGAACTTAGAATGCTAAATGCCTCATATTATTGATAAATATAAACGAATCCCAAATTGAAACTAAATGAACAGCAAATGAAAATCACTAATGGCCATTGGCCTTATTACATTTCATAAAGCAAAAAGAAAAACTCTTATCTACTTGGTCCCAGAAGAACCATCCCCAGATTCGGCATCCCTGACTCCGCCAAATAGCTTTCCTACATCACGAAGTCCCAGCAATAGGTAGGCCCTGGCTAGGTGTCTGCCTTTCGTTCCTTCAGCGTTTTGGCAATCTTCGACCCTCTTGAGAAATTTTATCTCCAACTCCACTATGCCTCGCTCCTAGCATCCCTGTCGCTTGTTGGCAATAATAGCCATGTCCTTCTATTCCTCAATTAACTTCTCGTTGGATTTCTGTATTTTGCGGTGCTCGCTTTTGCACTCGCGGATCCTTTCGTGCAACTGGATGTATTTGACTTGTGCCTCGGTCCTTTCATCTATGATTCTGTGACCTCGGGCAAACCCTGGCTGGCCCAGACCATCATGATTGTCTTCCAACAAACCTGAGTAGAAAGGAGCGTGACCAGCATGATAATTGTCTGGCTTGATGGTATCTCTCCCCACAATGATCTTGCAATGCCACATATGCTAAGCTTCGTATTTGTAAGGACTATCATCATCTTGGAAATCAGCTTGGAAATGACTCATCTTATCGACCCTGGGTATAACTTGCTTTCTACCGGCTTGTCTCGTAACTTGGAGAGGGATGTAAGGATATGTTCCCCTCAGAAAGATCAATACCAAAAAAAGGTGCATTTCTGGATCGGGTGATGAATTCCTCGGTCAGAAACCACTCGAACATCCACTAGACCTGTTCTTTGGTTAGGTTGTCAAATAGCTCTACCCATCCTTTGGCATCTTCTAGCAGAGTGACCATATTGGGCATGTAATTCATTTGCTTTGGATGATGGAAAGCGATGTGATCATCCCAGTCCCTTCGTTGAATCTCTTGTCGGTATTCACCCCTTTGGAGATGCTCTATAAGCCAGAGTTGAAGTAATAAATTGCAGCTCTCGAAGTGTTTTGTAGCTTGTTGACACTTCTCCAAGGCTCGGTATATGTCTACAATAATCATGGCCACGATGTTGAATGGTTGCACACCGATCTCTTCCATAAGGGTTTTAGTTACCATGGCTAGCCTGGTGTGGATCCTTGCCTTCTTTGTCGGAAACATGATCAACCCCTGGAAACAAAACATAAATACGAATACCATTCGATGAATGTTCCCCGATGTTATGGCAAACTCGTCAGGGTAGGTACGGTAGTATTTACTGTGATCGTACTTTTCATATAGATAGTCAAAAGGGATATAGGATTCTTTCAGACATGTCAACTCTGGATTCTTCTTTAAACCCATTATTCTGAGGAAACCCTTGCCTTTATGGTTCTCAGGCATCAGCAGACCCGGAGTTTCCCAAACTAAAACGACTAATACTCCTATCTCCTCTAACAGGGGGTGTCATTTCAATGTCCCCAAAATGGAATACAGCCCTTTCACGATCCCAGAACAGTGTAGCAGCTTCTATAATCTTGTTGTTGAGTTGGATCTCCAGAAAGGATGGTAAATTTCCCATATATTTTCGGATGAGAGTTTGATCTCTAGAGTGAAGATCTTTTCCCCAGCTTAGCAACCTTGGATGGATGTTGGTGACCATGTCCGAATCTAGGGACTTCATGCCTCATGTTTCTACAAGGCAAATAAGGTTAGGCGCTTACCCCCACAATACTTGACTATTTTATACCTATAATTAGCATGACACATTTTACATCTCCAAATAAATCCCCAAAATGCGGTGATGTCCATTTAGGTTTAGGGAAACCCAGTGGACTTTGGACAAGGCTATCTTAAAGGATCATTATGTAGACAACATAACTTATCCGGCTAGGTTTGACCATTATGCATGCACAATTTAAACAGAGTTAGGTTTCTATGGAGTTTTAGACTGGTACCCGGGGGAAGGCACGAAACCGTCGACTACATCATTGATCGACTAGTTTTACCGCAAATATGCCTTTCCGAATTTAGGAGGTAATAATATAGGAAGAGCGCAACCACTCATTATAAGCGTTGCTATGGTATTTGTTTGGCACGAGTGGAATATGATGTTGAGCATGATTATGCAATAATTAAAAAGCATGTTTTCATGTATTTTCATGTTATGAAAGCAGTAAATACGGCAGTTTATAATTTAAAGCAACAATAAAAAAAGAAACGAAGAAGATAAGTTAGTTTTTCCTTGTAAAAGAAATTAAACTCCTAAAGGAATTTAAACAAGTAGTTGCATATAAAGGGAAGGTACAAATTCACAAGAATAATCTGAAATGGTAAAACCCTAATATCCCCAACAGAGTCGCCATGCTGTCGTGCCCCCTTTTTCCCTCCTTTCATCAAGAGATCGGGTTTATGACATTTTGGGCATAGGACAACGCATTCCTTTTGGGAAATGGGTTTTCCATTTGAAGAGTCGCCACCTAATGATTTTAAGGTGCATTAGGACACCTACAATATTCACTTCTAAGTTTGTTTGATAACCAGAGATAGGATAAGACCTTGAAATTATCCTAAGGGGAAGGTGTTAGGCACCCCTCAGGATCCACTAGTGTGGTTTCCGGCCAGATAGTTCTTTGTGAATTTGGTGCAATTAACATGTAAAAAGATTAGTCTCAAATAAGAGGGGATTTAAATACACAAATGTTTGAAGGTAAAACAGAGTTTGAAAAGAAAACGTTAAAGGGTTGATTTTTTTTTTTGTTTGGAAAAGGAGTTACAAATATTTCAAGAAAGGAGGGGTGTCCTATGATTGTCTATAATATGGATCACATCAATGCAGTACTCAGTAATCACTCCTCAAAAGAGGGGATACACGTGGTATTAGTGCACTGTTCATCATATTCATATATACCCTTCCCACCCCGTTAAAGGTACTAAAGTGCAGATTGGTCTTGGCAACTATTGCATGCTATTACCCGTCCCGTTCCTATCAGTCCCGGGGGCACTTAGGACTATTATTCCTAAAAGGGAGGGATATTAGGCTGACTTTGAAGTTTCAAAGGTGAAAAGGCTAAGGCAACATACAAAACACATAGGACTGCACATTAAAAGGGGGAAGCACATAAAACACTTAAGGCTCATGTACACCTCCTCAAACAAGCAATCAAATAGCATGACTCAAACAATAATCAAGGTCTGAATCTAAAAATATTAAGGCCAGGGGATTACAAATTGTTGGGGCAGACCAGTCTATTACATGACTCAGATAGGAAGCCCGAATTAGGCCTGCTCTGTGATTGTAGAAATTACTAATTAGCAGAGACGAGTTCAGTTTTATTGTAATTATCACCTAAGGCTTGCCTAGGTGTTTGGGTGGGATCATATGAACATGATATCTATTAAGGATGTGGCAAAGCAGTAATAAACTTAACAATGAATGGTTTGAGAACCTATAGGCATGCTTGCTAAATCGTGTTAATAAAGGGAGAGTGAGTTGTTGTTTTTTTTTTAAAAGAACAAATTCAAAACAGTATGAATTAGGCTTATTTTAAGCTAAACTGATTTTAGATTTTACAAATGATGATAGATATTATTGCTGATTTTAATTCCTATAGACATGATATCTAATATTGCTGATTTTAATTCTTATAGACATGATATCTAATACTGATGATATTAACCCCTATAGGCATGATATCTAATCAAATGTGAAATGGAAACATGCAGGATCTTACTTGGAAATTCCTATAGGCATGATTTCTATACATTATGAACATGATATCTGCTTATAGCCGTTTAGATCCTAGAGCATGGTGTTTAAGTGGTAACAAACGTGCAGAATTTTAAACAAGTCTTATAGGCATGTTATCTAGATGTAGAATCAAACATGTAGAATTTATAACAAATCCTATAGACATGGTGTCTAAATGCAGAATTAAACATGCAGAATTTGAAACCAGCCCTATAGGCATGTTTTCTAAAATGCAGAATTGAATCATTCAGAACATAAATCCTATAGCCATGTTTTCTAAAATGCAGAATTGAATCATTCAGAACATAAATCCTATGGGCATATTTTCTATCCTTGAGCATGCATAATTACCCAACCCTTTTTAACTAACCAATCCCAAATGTTTATTACAAATTATTACAGAGAACTTGCTGAATTACATAAAAAAATGTAAAACAAGAATCTAAAACTGGAGGAAGCCTGATTCTTGGATTCTTCCTTGAGTAATGGGATAAACTGTCTTAAGATGCTATTTGTTTCAAAGCCTTTCTCAGACCAGGGTGTTTCAGAGTTCCCTAAGGGTCTCAAAGGACCCCGGGCAGTGCTTACACCCAAGTTTGCATAACCAGATAGAGATGAGTGCTATGTGGAAGCGCCAGCCATTATGTGTCCAAGTTTAGATGGAGCTCATGGGTCCCAAGGCAAGGCTCACACAAGAGGGGCAGAACCTAAGTCTAAGAATATGGTGAAAGTTCAAGAATATAGATTTAAAACTGAGTGATGGGGAAAAAAGTAAAGCAAAGAATCAACATTTTTCATACAAAGGGATCAGGGGTTTGGGAATACATTACCAAGAGTATGTGTCCTTAAGCAGAAATCAGGTTTGGGCATGCACAGCAATAGAGGGTGCTGGCATGCCCATAAATCAACCAGAGTACACAAACATATAGAGGTGATATGGAGGTTATGACCCCAAAAGGATCAGGTTTGGGTCATTCAGAGCAATGTCAATGCTGACATGCCCCAAACCAACCAAAACACATGGGGATATGGGGGTTTAGAACTCATAAGTCATAATAAATGACTGACATGGCTCATATATAAGAAAGCATTAATTCAGAAAGGGGAAAGGGCAGATTACCACATGCTTAGTAGTGGAACTGAATAAACACAAGCAGAAACAAGAAAGAGTAAAGGAAATAGTAAAGAAACATCATGTTGTTGATGCTGAAAATTAGTTAGAACATAACAGTAAATATGAAAAATGCAGCCGGCTAGGTAAGGTTAGGAGGTAGTTGAGTCGTGCCTTATGACATAAATATGGGAGACTAGTTTGGCAGGGATACTATTTTGCTTTTGCTTCGTATCATTTCTCTTGATTTCATGTTGGTCTTATTTTTCATATATATATATATATATAGAGAGAGAGAGAGAGAGAGAGAGAGAGAGAGAGAGATTTCTTTCATATTATTTATGTGGTGTCACTAATATTTTCTTCTTTTGTCCTTTTGTCTTCTTGAGCTGAGGATCTTTCGAAAACAGCCTTTCTACCCCCTTCGGGGTAGGGGTAAGGTCTGCATACACACTACCCTCTCCAGACCCCACTAGTGGGATTTCACTGGGTTGTTGTTGTTGTGTTCCTTGTCGTTTAAAAGAAGAGAAGGTGGGTATTTATAGTTTTGAATACATGTGAGAAATAAGGTAATAGGTAAAGTTCAATACAAATATGGAAACAATCAATAGTCTGAGTCATTCAACCAAATGATTCCCCTTTAATTGAGGGATCACTTGTTTAACGGGGCTAACAAATTTAAAATAAGGAAAGAAAAATCAGTTTGTAGGCAGACTAATTATTGCCATAAAAAAAAGTAGTAAAACATTAAGTAAGCAATCGAGTTTAAGTACAGAAATATACCTATTTAGAAAAAATTCAGCAAGGCAAAATAAGGACAAGAATCAATAAGAGTTCACACAAGAAAAGTTTTGAAATCAGTTCTAAGATTCAAGATAAATCAAAGAAGGAATCTCAGCATATCAATGGAATGAACAAACACTTGACATGTGAGGCCAAACAAGTTGGCAATAGAAACAACATGCAATATGTAGCACGAGGTTTAGTAAATAGCAAACATTCGAAGAATAACACTCAAGTAGGTCAAATAATATTGAATCAATAGTGAAGAGAAATAGATTATCAAAAGAATGCAAAGGGTCTTACAATAACAGATGGGGAATCCCTTATGAATGATTAGGGTTTCAAGCATAGTCCAATTTTACAGATAGTAAAGCCAGAATCGGAGGAGTCACATAAAGGAAAAGAGATTCTGAAAGAAGGAACTTCAAATCCAGTCAGGTATTCACATGAACAGTTTCAAACCCAGAGACGTAGGTTTTTCTTTAACAATAGTCAAGCTTAAAAGATGATAAACATATAAATCGAACAAATACTAGCAAACAGTTTAAGAATTCGAATGATCACAAAAGAAATTAGGGTTTTAACAAAAATCGAGTTTAAAAATGATAAATAGATAAATTAAAAAGATACTAGCAAACAAGCACTTATCTAACAAATAGTTTCAGAATTCGAATGAACCCCACAGAAATTAGGGTTTTAGCAACAATCGAGTTTAAAGATGATAAACAAATAAATCAAACAAATACTAGCAAATAGTCTCAGAAACTCTAATGAACCTAAAGTAACTAGGGTTTTCAATATGCTAAATCGGATAGGAGAATAACATGAAGAAAACATAGTAAAATCATATTCACATTAAAATTAGGGAAAAGATTTTGAATAGAAGAACTTGAAGGAAAACCCTAATCGGAAAAGATGAAGAGTCTTTTTTGACAGCAACGTTAAAAAAACTTCGAGAAAATGCTTAAAAACTCATGGGAAGCATGGATCTAAGGTAGATCTGAGAGAAGTCAAAAAGATCTTAGAGATTAGGGTTCCAGAAGAACCCAAAAACAACGATAAAGGCCTTGAAAGTTATCGATCTAACCAAGAGACTCAAAGGTCTGACTTGAGTGGCCATGGCTGCCCGGAGAAAGGTCAGGGATGACCAGATAAGGGCCACCGAGCAAAGACTGGACCAAATCCCTTTAAAGTCTGGTAATGAGACCACAGAACCAAACACGTAGAAGCCGTGGAAGGCTGATACAGGTCCCAGATGACCCTGAAAAGGCATGGATTAGGGTAGATTAGGGTGGTGACGATTAGGTTTTGGGGGTGTTGCAAAGAGTGTTTGAGAGCGGAGAGATTCAAAGGCGGCGGGTTATGAGAAATGATATGGTTTAGGGGGTCGTTTGGAATTAATTAAGGCAATGGCGTTTATTGGCCGTTGATTTGAATGATCAACAACCTGGGTTAGAACGCGCATGTAGGGCGGGTGATGCAACTCAGTTTGGGTCGGACTAAATTGAAATTTGGTAGGTTTTCAATTGGGGTCAATATTGGGCTATAATTGAAATGAAATTAGGCTAACATTTAAATATTCCCTTTTTAATTTATAAAAAAAAATAAAATGATTTCTGGAAATAAATTAAAGGTACTAAAATGATGTATAATATATAATCAACAGTTTAAAAATATAGGATTCCATTATAAACATGAGACAAATTTAAACCTAAAAATGGCTAATATTGCAATTATGTGCAATTAGCTTTAAAAATTACTAAATGAAATTGTACAAAATATGTAAAAATTACCTTAGCCGTATTTTAGCATAAACATAAAATTTCAACAAGTGAATCACCAAAAAATGATAATTTAGAAATAATTATTTAATTTTTATGGATAAAAGTAGGGGAGTAAATTGAATAAAAAATCTTTAAAACTATGGAAAAATAAGGAAACACTTGAATATACTCATATATGCATACATATGAAATTTTGAAGGTATTCTTCATATATATATATATATATATATATATATATATATATATATATATATATATATATATATAGGAAAAAAATTAGGTATCAATACCCTTCCAGCTTAGAGTTCATCCCGTGCTCCATCAGTTTAGGGCTCTTCTGCGCCAGGCGCATCTGCTAGTCACTTCGGTGTGAAGGGTTCCCTTCAGTCCCCTTCTCCAGCACCTGGGAGTTGTTATGAGTGTGGAGAGATGGGTCACATGCGGAGGCAGTGCCCTCGTCGTTTTGCTAGTTTATTCCAGCAGAGGGGTCAGCCATCGGCTTCAGAACTAGTTGTTTCACCACCACCCGCCCAGCTATCTAGGGGTGAAGGTCAGTCAGCCAGGGGTCTCCCCAGAGGGGAAGGTCGATCAGGGGGCGGTCAGGCTCGTTTCTATGCTCATCCAGGCAGACCCGATGCTATTGCTTCAGATGCTGTTATTACAGGTATTGTTTCAGTCTGCCACAGAGATGCCTCTGTATTATTTGATCTTGGATACAACTTTTCTTATGTGGCATCATACTTGATCGTTATTTGGGCACGCCCTGTGAGTTTCTTACTTTACCTGTTCATGTATCTACCTCGGTGGCCGATACTGTTATTGTAGACTGTGTGTACCAGTCGTGTGTGGTGACTATTGGCAGTCTGGAGACCCGAGTTGAAATTTTATTATTGAGTATGGTAGATTTCAATGTCATTTTGGGAATGGATTGGTTATATCTGTGTCGTGCTATTCAAGATTGTCATGCTAAGACAGTCACATCGGCTATACTGGGTGTGCCACAGATCGAGTGGCGAGGTGTGACTGATTATCTTCCTAGTAGAGTGATCTCTTTCTTGAAGGCCCAGCGTATGGTTGGGAAGGGTTGCCTTTCATATCTTGCCTTTGTGAGGGATGTCAGAGTTGAGGCTCTCAGTATTGATTATGTTCTAGTTGTGAGGGATTTCCCTAATGTATTTCCCGTAGACCTGTCGGGCATTCCATCGGAGAAGGATATTGATTTTGGTATTGACATGGTGTCGGTCACTTAGCCCATTTCTATTCTGTCATATCGTATGGCACTAGCGAAGTTGAAGGAGTTGAAGGAGCAGCTTCAGGAACTCCTTGATAAAGGGTTCATTCGGCCTAGTGTATAGCCTTGGGGAGCGCCGGTTCTGTTTGTGAAGAAGAGTATGTTTCTTGACTCGTTCGAGGATGAACGTTTATTTAAGTTGGGGAGGACAAAACGACCCGGCCAATTGTCTCATGAGGTATTGCTCCATTTCCCCTATTTCTACTTTTTTATGCTTTGTTATCCGAGTTTTGTGGTATCGGGTTGGTTGGATCGAATTTGGAATGATTTTGGTAAGGTTTGAGACACTTAGTCTCTTTAAAGGAAGTTTAAGTTGGAAAAGTCAATCGGACGTTGACTTATGTGTTAGAGGGCTCATATGTGAGTTCTGATGGTTCGGTTAGCTTCGGGAGGTTATTTGAGACTTAGGAGCGTGATCGGAATGAGTTTTGGAGGTTTGGAGTAGTTTTAAGCTTGAATTGGCGAAGTTAATATTTTTGGTGATTTCCGGTTGATAGGAGAGATTTTTATATAGGGTTCGGAATGGAATTCCGAGATTTGAAGTAGTTTCGTTGTGTCATTTGGGATGTGTGTTCAAAATTTCAGGTCATTCGGACGTGGTTTGGTTCGGTTTTTTATCAAAAGCGGAATTTGGAAAATTTTTGAAACTTAGGCTTGAATCCGATGTTTTTGGTTGATTTGATGTTGTTTGAGGTGTCTTGATGATTGGAACAAGTTTGAATAAGGTATTAGGATATGTTTTTGACTTTTGTTGAGGTCCCAGGGTCCTTGGGTGAGTTTCGAGGGGTTGAACGAATCATTTTGGAGTTAAGAAAATTACGAAAGTTGCAGGTTTAGCTGTTGCAGGTTTTTACTCTTCGCGTTCGCGAGTGGACCCTCACATTCGCGAAGAGTCAGAGGAAGTCAGTGGAATTTTGGCCTTCGATTCGCGAGAAGGGACTCGCGTTCGTGGAGGGCTGGGAAGTGATACATCGCGTTCACGAGAAGGGCTTCGCGATCGCGTAGAGGGATTTGGTCAGCTGGGTTTGAGGTCAAGTTGTTCATCACGTTCGCGGGAGAGGGATTGCATTCGCGAAGAGTAAGTCTAAGGAACCATCACGTTCTCGATAGTCATGTTGTGTTCGCGTAAGAGGAAAGTTGGTCAAAGTAAAGTTGTGCTTCGCGAACACAAGGGTTTGACCGCGTTCGCGAAGAAGGAAATTGGTCCTGGGCAGAAGGTTTTTAAGCTCGTCTTGTTCGCGATTTAGGGGCTTATTTCCTCCATAGCTGGTCGGTTTCGGAGATTTTTGAAGGAGATTGAAGAGGGATTAAGGGGAATCACTTTGAGGTAGTATTCTTGGACATAAAACTCGATTAATACGAGAATTTAACCTAGAAAATCATGGAACTTAAGCTAAAAATTGAAGAACTAGGGCTTGGGAATTTGGACTTTTGATTGGGGATTTGAAAGACCATTTGGGGTCAGATTTGAGAACTTTTGATATGTATGAGCTCGTGGGAAGATAAGGAATCTATTGTTGTAAAAATTTCTGAATTTTGAGACATGGGCCCGGGGGTCGAGTTTTGGTAATTTCGGGATTTGTGCCTTTTATTGATTGTTTTCGCTTGGGCTTTGTTCTCTCAACATATTTTGACGTCCTCGTTCTGATTTTGGATGGATTCGACAAGCGTGGAGGCCGATTTGAGGGGCAAAGGCATTGCGAGCTAGAGATTTAGTCGGTTCGAGGTGAGTAATGATTGTAAATGGTGTTTTGAGGATTTGAAACCGCGGATTGCACATCTTAGTGCTATATTAAGGTGAGACACAAGCTTGATAACGAGCATGGGGTTGTAGACTATTGGGGATTGTGAATTGGTCCATCCCGATTGATGATTTTACCGTGTGTTTATATTGAAATCTATTTGCTATCATCATTACTTAGGCTGAATGACAACTACTTTGACCCTTCGGGGATTTTTATGTATATTTCCTCACTGTTTCACTTCATATTTGAACTCAATCATGTAATTTTCCATTATTTTCATACTCAGCCTGTTTACTCAGTTTTAATACTTAAATGAAATTTCAAATAATGTTTTGGGCTGAGAAACACTATTTTTACCATTGCTCGAGTGGCTTGTGAGGATTTTTGATTGAGTAAGGCCAATGGACTATGTTGTGAGGGAAAACTGATACTGATTTGAGGCCGAGGGCTTGAGATATGTACGCCACGAGGTGGTTTGATTGATATGAGGGCGAGGGACTAGTTTTGATGCCACGAGATGGCTTGTTATTGCGCTTGGGCCGTAAAGGGCCCCTCCAAGAGTCTGCATACCCCCAGTGAGCGCGGGTACCCATTTTGATGAGAGATTGAGTCCGAGGGGATGGTATTGTTCAGACATGTTGCCTGAGGGGTGGATTTGTTGATACAGTGCCCGAGGGTCGAATTTCTATTTGTTTACCTTACCTTAACTGTCTGTCAATTACCTGTTTATTATTGAAAAAGGATTTCACTTGACTTTTCACTGGTTTACTGCTTTTAAATGGTTTTACTGCTTCATTATAGAATGTCTTGCGCCTTACGTGTTTTCTTACTTTCAGTCATTATTTACATTTGTTACTCACTGAGTTGGAGTACTCATTTTACTCTCTGCACCCTGTATGGAGATTCAAGTGTAGCTGGTCCCGCTCCCGAGTGTTGATTCATTCCAGCTTCAGGCGGATCTCGAGGAGTCTTTAGGTAGTTGTTGGCGTTCGCAGCCTGGAGCTCCTCCCTATCTTATTTCTTCATGTCTTTAGTTTGTACTGAATTCTATAGATGCTTTGGAGTATTCCGTGTTGTTAGATGCTCGTGACTAGTGACACCCCAGTATTGGGCTGTGTTGGGTTCTACTTCCGCACTTTATTGATATTATCCGCTACTTAGTATTATTAAATTACATTTTATACTGCTTTATGTTGTTTAATTGTTTTAAAAAGTGAATTGGGTGTAATTTGATAGTCTTGTCTTCACGAGAGGCGCCATCACGACCGGGTCCGGGTTTAGGGTCGTGACAAAGACGTGTTTTAAATGACATTGAATCTTTTTAAAAGCAGTTAAATAATTAAAAGCGGTTATAAAGTTAAAAATTCACAATAGGTTTAAAACATACAGTAAATCAGATAATAGGCCAATATTAATAGTTTAAGCGACCATGCTAGAATCAGGGAACCTGGAAATGCCTAACACCTTCGCCCGGGTTAACAGAATTCATCATCTAGAATTTCTGGTTTCGCAGACTTTTAAATAAAGTAAAGTTTCCTCGAATTGGGATTTAAAAAAATAAACCGGTGACTTGAAATAAAAAATAAAATATCCTAAGTGGCGACTCTAAAAAGATAAATTAATTAATCTCATTTCGATTTATGTCACTTTAGTTAGAAAAACTTCTATATTACCCTCAGGTGGTAAAAAAGATGTGTGACAATTGATACCCAATTTTTTCCTATTTATTTTAAATATGCATAAATACCTTCAAAACAGCATACATATGCATATATAAGCACGTACAGGGTTTTTATAATTTTTTCCATTATTTTAAGAATTTAAATTGATTTATTTTCTCCCCTTTTATTTATAAAATCCCCAATATTTAATTCCAAAATTATTGTTATGGTGATTTAATCGTTTAATTTCTATACTTATGCCAAAATAGGGCTAATAACTTTTTCATGCATTTATATAATTGCATTTAGTACTTTTAAAGCTAAATTGCATATAATTGCAATATTGACCTATTTTAATGTATAATTATATTTTATATGTGCAAAATTGGACCCTATATTTTTAAAATGATAATAATGTATTTTAAAGCATTTTGGTATATGAAAATTATTTTTAGAAAACTATTTATTATTTATTATAAATTAAAATATGGAAAATTGTCTATTTAGTTTATAGCAAGATTTGGCTTTCAATTTTAGCCAAATTGGACCCAATCCCCAGCACAATTTTCTACGCAATTAACCCGGCCCAGACCTTATAAACCCCTACCCAAACTCGGAACCCGATGACCCAATTCAATCTTGGTCGTTGATCTCCCGGATCAACGACCCACATCACTTATTACCTTTTTTAATTTATACAATCCCCTAACCCTAGTCGGTTTCCCAAATCCACCGCCTTCAGATGCTCTCTTCTCTCTCAACCTAACCCTAATCATTCTTTAACCACTACCTCCTTTTGCGGTCATCTCCGGCGGCCACCTTTCAACCCCAAGCCTCCAATGGTTTTTCCATCACCTTGTTCATCATTTTGAGGCCTTCAAGGGCACTGGGTCGTGCCGATTTGTATCTAGGGTTTCTGGTTTGATTGTTCACAGCTTCTATGGTGTGATTTTGGGCAAAATTACACCATATATGTTATGATCTGTGAAGCTTATAGCAGGTTCTTCTATTTCTACTTGGGATTCCTTTGAAACCCTATTTTCGTTTGTATTTCTTAGATCTGGGCCATTTTTAACACTTTAAGTTTGTTTCTTTCTATGTTTTACACTATTCTCAAACTTCTTCTGAAAAATCCTCAACTTTAAACCGTTTTACTTTCTTTAAAATTAGGGTTTCTCGGAGTTTCTTCTACACTTGCTTTAATCGATTGTTGTTTATGTTTAAACCTCTTTCCTTATATATCTTGACTGATCGTATGTTCTTACTGCTTTTTAACTCACCTATGTTAAAAAAAGCCTTATTTTTTAAGATCTTATTTGCTTTGGTTCTGTGTGTTAACCTGACTACTTGAATCTAGTTAAGCTTTTGTGGTTACCATGCTTCGAATGTGTTTTGTTGAGTCCCTAGCCAACTTATATCACTTTTGTGCGGTTGTCCATCTTGTTTGTTCATCTCTTGAATCTTTCTGTCGATATGGAAAACCTTACATGTTCACTACGTCTGTTTGTTCTTCTCTATTTATATGTTGAAGTATAGAATAATAATCTTCTCTTGATTTGATTCTGATTCCCTTATTTGGTGGTTTAATTGGGTTTTCTTTCAAAACCTTATATTTCTACTTGTCTGTTTAAATTGAAGGAGTCATTACCTTATTTGATGTGATACTTGGTTCTTACTAAATCATTCCTTAATTAGGGTTTTCTTAACCTAGTCCTAATGGACTACGCTATGCTTACTGAACCTTGATTCTTTCCTTATTTAGTCATGTACTAATTCTTCTTCTTGCCTTATATAATACTAAATCCTACCATTTGATTTGATTACCTTAACTTAAGGAGTACTTGCCTTAATTTCTGACTGACTGATTCTGAGTTCCTTAATTACCATGCCATTATGATCCTTACCTTATTTTACTACCTATTTTCAACTATAAGTACTCCAGTCTTTCATTAACAGAGACACAAACACTTGGTTTGAAAAGCTATCTCTCTTACTAAAAAATCTTTTCTCGCTTGTGTTATTTGATACTGTTAGTCGGGTGCAAGCCTAGGCTAACCATTTGTACTCTCTTGTACATTCGTTCTGGTTACTTCTCTCTTCACTAGTATGTCCTAGTTTCAATTTAAAGTTTCAACAACAACATGCTTCTCTTATTGTCTCAGTTTCTCTTATTTCTAGTTTGCTTCTACTTGTGGTTCTGTTGTGAAATCTGCAATTAGGAGTTAAATTACCAGCATGTTATTATGTTTTTCCCCTTCCTATAGATTAGTACATTTCCCTTATGTGTTTCTAAGCATGACTTACCAATTTTCTTTACTTACTGTGTACTCACTATCATATGACTCTCCAAATCTGTATCACCCCTCTATGTGTTTGTGTTCTTCATGACTGGTTTGTGACTATACCAGTATCAGATGTTTCAGAGCATGTCTAAACCAGTCCTAAGACCTTTGCTGGGTTATGTGTTTGCAACCAAATGTCTATGTGTCCCAAACCCTTGACCCCTGTGTCACTACTAAATTACCTTGGTTCTATGAACTAGCGGTGTATGAGCCTATCCTAAGGTGCTTGAAATTTGTTTGCTACTCCAATCTCTTTTTCAAAAAATCTCTATTGCTTTAGAAATTACTTTCAAAACAGAATTTCTAATACAGTCTTTTAATAAACCTTTTTCAACTTGTGTCCTTCACTTTCACTTTACTCTTAGTTAATAAGTTCTGCCCCCTCTAGTATGTGTACTGTCTTGGGATCCTCTTGAGGGCCCTCTAAACTCTGGCATACTGAGGCTGGCCTTTCCACACTACACTAGTAAAATTCTTTGTTGCTAAATCTCGAAGTAAGCATTGCCTAGGGTCCTTGAGAGCCTTAGGGGACTTTGATGCACTTAGACTCTGATTTGTGTATGGAATTGAGGCTTTTGAGACCATTGGAGGCTTTCAGAAACATGGGCCTAATTGAAGGCTCCCTATAGAATAGATTCTTGATTTTCTATTTTATTCATGTAATTCATTCACCTGGCCTATAATAATTTATAAACAGATATTTGGGGTATTTAGTAAAACATGGTGGGTAGATGCATACTTTCTGGGGTAATACAGGTAGAAATCTTGCTCTTAGGACATTATTCTTAAAGTCTGATTACTTTACTTAAATAGAAAACATGCTTATAGGTTTACTCTTTAATCTGTTTGCTTGGCCTAATAGAAAACATGTTCATAGGCTTTACTTTTGAAATCTAATTGCTTTACCTAATAGAAATCATGCCTATAGGATTTTATTCTTAAATTTGTTTGCTCATCAAGTAGAAACCATGTCTATAAGGTTTTATATTCTGTCATATTTAGAAATCATGTTTATAGGTCCCAAGCCATCGTGTCTTAAAATCAGTTCAATAATAGATGGCATGCCAATAGGACTTGATCGAATTTCAATCACAACGAGTATTTACATATGCTTTTATGCCTGCAAATCGTTCAAAATCCGTACTACTCCTAGATATCATGCCTATAGGGACCCCTAATCGCAATTTAGTCTGATAGTTTAATTTAGTCTAATAAAACAACTTCATTACGCCTATTTCATTATTTAAACTAGTCTTACTAAGTATTAAGCATTTATTGAAACAAGTTCTTTCAAAACTGCCTCAACCCCATTAGATATCATGCATATAGGTATTAAAGGAGTCTATTTCAAAGGTTGTTTGTTTTGGCATTTACATCGACATCAGCGTTCTGCATATTGGCAAGCCTTAGAGCGTTTTCCACAATTGCATTTCTCTAAAACTGTCTCTGTTGCTTAACATTTTCTGATTCCCCCAGGCTTTTAAAAGGAGTCCCTACGCAACTACTAAGTTATAGCTTATAAGTAATAAATTTTTGTTTGTTTCTGCATATTCATTTAGATATCCTGCTTTAGGACATTGATTAATAAAGACGATAACAGTGTCTGAGTCATGACGCTTGTGAGTTTTGTTTGAGGAGGAACTCTGAGTCTCTTAATTGCTCCCATTATATGAGAAAATACTAATTGTTTTGACTGTCGCCCTAGAATTTTTGCCTTTCTAAACCTTAGGGTTACATCTAGAACTACCTATAGGTAGAGGTCCTAACTTCCTCCAGGACCATTAAGAAGGGACGGTTAGCAGAACACAATAGGAATCATTGACCAAACACTCGCTTTGCATGACCAATAAGGGTATGGGAAGGGTAGACATGGGATATGATGACTACGCATTAATGTCGCGTGTAGCCCCTCATTGAGGAGTGTTTACTGGACATTGCGTGTGGTGAACCGATAGGATAACCAACCTAGGACCCCTCCTTACCCAAATCCTCTCTTTATTTAAACCTTTGTTGACAATTTGTTCGAACCTTTATCTTGTTACTTGAGTTTTCTAACGTGCTTCACTTGAAACTTGTTTGATTCAACTGTTTATATGGACTAATTTGTGAATATAAGTTCGATTGGAACCCACAGTTGTGGACCAAGAGGGGTGCCTAACACTTTTGCCTCGAGGTTACTTCGAGCCCTTACCCTAATATATGGTAATGCAAACCAACCCAAGAGTTAATCGCTCTAGGTGCCCTAACACATCATAATTTGTTAGGTGGCGACTCTTCAAATACCCAATTCCCAAAAAGGAAATGAATCATTACAACCTATGAATATCGAATCCTGAACCTCTTCCCCCGTCAAAAGGGGAGGGAAAAAGGGGGCGCAATACCTTGCTTTTCTCAAACTAGTACCCCACTTACTGCTATCTCCGCTACTGCCAAATATAAGTAAATCTTTTCATCTACCTTCATGGTGTGAAGTAAAGGCGGGCTCGATAAGTACCGCTTCAATTCTTCTAAGTCTTGTTGGAATTCCGGGGTCCACGCGAAATCATTTTTATTTTTTAGCAAGGAAAAGAACATATGACTTCGATCTAATGACCTCAAAATGAACTGACCCAAGGTGGCTATTTGTCATGTTACCCTTTGCACGTCCTTCACACTATTCATGATTGTGATATCCTCGATGGCCTTGATCTTGATAGGATTGAGTTCGATACCCCGATTTGATACCATGAAGCCGAGAAACTTGCCCGAGCCAACCCCAAAGGCACATTTTTCTGGGTTAGGCTTCATGTTGTACTTTCTCAAGATTTTGAATGTTTCCTACAATTGTCTTAAATAGTCCCCTGCACACAGGGACTTAACCAACTTATCATCAATGTAAACTTCCATCGATTTACCTATCTGTTCCTCGAACATTTTGGTAACTAGACGCTGGTATGTAGCTCCCACATTTTTAGCCTGAATGGCATTATGTTGTAACAATAAGTTCCAAATTTAGTGATAAACGAGGTCTTTTACTGGTCCCCCTGGTTCATCTGAATTTGATTGTACCCGGAGTAGGCATCGAGAAAAGTTACGATCTCGTGTCTAGCCATGGCATCGATCATACGATCGATGTTAGGCAATGGAAAAGAGTCTTTTGGGCATGCTTTGTTTAAATACTTCTAATCTATACACATTCTAAGTTTGTTTCCTTTTTTAGGAACTACAACTATGTTGGCTAACCATTTGTGATATTCTTCCCGAATATGCCCTATTTTAAGAGGTTTGGTTACCTCGTCCTTTATGAATGCTTCACCTCGGACTGGTGCCTTCTTTTTTGCTTTATCGGTTTGAACCTGGGGTCGAGCTTAGCCGGTGTATTGTTATTTCTGGTGGAATCCTTGTCATATCTAAATAGGACCTAGTAAAGAAATCCATATTATCACTAAGAAATTGAATGAGTTTTTTCCTGAGTTCGGGGGGTTTATCCCGTTCCCAGTTATACCTTTCTTTCAGGCATGTATTCGATAATTATGACCTGCTCTAGTTCCTTGACCTTTGACTTGGTTACATCGGACTCTTCTTGAATGATAAAAGTTCGATGCGTAAGGAAATCCTCTTCTTCGTCTTTGATTACCTGCTGCTCAGATATCGTCGAAGCTGGGTGCAATGATTGCTATTTAGCTGCTTGCTTGCTTTTGGTGTTTGACTTTTCCGCGGTCGAACGCTCTGGTTCCAGCGTCTCTTGATCGACCACAAACATTTCCTTTGTAGGGGGTTGCTCTTCGTAAACAATTTTCATGACATCCTCTGTTTGGAACATCATCATCTGATGAAGAGTTCAAGGTACCTCCCCCATGTTGTGTATCCATGGTCTCCCGAGGAGTGCATTATACCTCATGTCGCCTTCGATGATATGGAATTTTGTATCTTGTATTGTCCTAGCTATGTTTACTGGTAGTATTATCTCCCCCTTTGTTGTTTCACTTGCCATGTTGAAGCCATTTAGGACCCGGGATATAGGTAAACATCTAATCCTGTAGGCCGAGCTATTCTACGAACCTCGATCTGATTATGTTTCCTAAGCTACCTGGATTCACTAGAACACATTTAACTTGAATTTTGTTTTAAAGAACAGAAATTACCAAGGCGTCATTGTGAGGATGAGATATGCCTTCCACTTCCTCGTCATAGAATGATAGGAGATCCTTTGGCGCATAGCTCTGAATTCGTTTTTCTCTGGTGATCGACACCTTGGTGCGTTTAAATACGGGTCTTTGTGGGATATTGACATCACCAATAATTATATGGACTACATGTTGCAGTTCTTCCTGCTCATCTTTTCTTGCATCTCTTTCCCTGAAGTGGTTCTTAGCTCGATCATGGAGAAATTATCGAAGTTGACCCTCTCTGAACAAACGAGCTACCTCTTCCCTTAGCTGCCTACACACTTCTATTCTATGGCAATGTGTGCCATGATAATTACACATCAAGTATGGATTCCTTTGAGAAGGATCGGTTTGTATAGGCCTGGGCCACCAAGTGCCTTTGATTCTTCCAATAGCTCGCATGATCCCCAATACATCCGCACTAAAATTATACTCCGATAATCGAGGTGCCTCTAAAGGATTGGTATGTTTATAGAACCCATTCTTACTCATGAGTCCCAAAGAGATTTGACCTTGTTCATTTCTCCGATCGATCCGAGGAGCATTACAAGCTGAGTTGTTGTTTATCTGATCAATATACGATCAATATCGTTCCTTGTTTGATCTTGATTACCAATCTGTATCCCTCGGGGGCTTGGCTGCTAATCTATTAGGATGAACTAAACCCTAGGGGGCTACAAATGGTCGTCCTCAACCCTTACCTTCGATTGATAACGATTGTGCATATTTTACCATGTCATAACTGGATATTCGATCAAATTCTACTTTAATTGTCGAGACGCGATCAAACTGTGTTCATTCAAAACCTGCGTAAAAGCATGTACTACCCAGTCATCTAAGACTAGTGGAAATTCCATTTGCTCCATCTGAAACCTGGACACGAACTCCCTTAACATCTCGTAATTCCTCTATTTTATCTTAAAAACGTCTGATTTCTTTGTTGCCACCATTATGGACCCGGCGTGTGCTTTCACGAAGACATCTGCTAACATAGCAAATGAATTGATAGAGTTCGGGGGCAAGTTTTGGTACCAAATCATGGCTCATTTTGCCAATGTTTCCCCAAACTTTTTCAACAATACTGATTCGATCTCGTCATCATTCAAGTCATTTACATAGATCCCGTAAGTTTATGAAGTAATATGCTCGTTAGGGTCGGTTGTCCCATTATATTTGGGTATATCATGCATGCGAAAATATGGGTATCAGAGCCGCTCTATGAGGGAATGGTTTTTGGATCAATTCTTTGGCATCTAAACCTTTCAAGACTGGGGGTGCCCCGGGTATTTGATCAACACGACAGTTATAAGTCTCCACCTTTCTGTCAATGTCCTCAATCTTCATTTCCCCAGACTCGATCCTCTTGGTGAGCTCTTCGAGTATCCTCATAATGGAGGGGTCAGTCCCCAAGCCATTTTCGTTGAACCTCTCTAGCGTCGATTCAGCACGTCGAGTGTTTTCTGCTTAAGCTATTCTCAGAGTTTTATTCTTACTCTGAAGTTGAGAGATGGCAACCTGTTGATCTTGCAGCATCTTGAATATCACGTGGAGGCTTATTTTCCCTGTGAGCACGTGATTTTTGCCCTAATCAATTTTATTCCAAAAGATCCAAATAAAGAATTTCTTATTATTTTACCATTTTTGTGGATTTTTGTTGAAATTGGTGTTAATTGTTGCGTTTTAATTCATATTAAAATAATAATAATAATAATATATAAAAACAAAAATACAAAAAATATACCCATACATTAGGGGGTTCAATTTTATAATTTTAGTATTAATTCATCTTAAACAAAAGATCAAAAATGGCATTTTTTTACGCTTTAATTGAAAATTATCCTAAAAATAGAAGTTAATTAGCTAACAACTCAATAAATCAGAAATAATAAATGCAAAATATAAAAAAGAAAAATACAAAAATACTGAAAAATAATAATAAAATACTGAAAAAACTAATAATACAATATAAAAACACAAAGGGAAATACAATACAAAAGTACAAGGCAACAAGATGGGTTGAAATTCGGATTAATTGGCCCAAAGTTACAAACGACCCAGGCCCAAAGGGGTATCACCGGTCCGCCTAGAAGACACCCAAAACGACCCCGTTTCGTCACGTAAGATCTGAACCGTAGAAATAATTGATCCAACGGCCAGAGATTGGTCTCTTTATTAAAATTAAAACGATAGCGTTTGGAGTCGTTAATCTTGGTCGTTCGTTTGATTGATCTAACGAACGAGGTTGGTTTCTCATTTAATTAGACGACGTCGTTTAAAGGCTTCACGTGATCTGAGCTGTTGGTTTATTTAATCCAATAGCCACGATTCGTTAAGATCATTTTAATATACCACATATACATACATACAATTCAGTTAATATACCATCTCCTTCTCCAAATAACCCTAGGCGCCCCTTTATCCTCTCCCACAGCACGCCGGAATCCTACCGGCGGAAAACGCTAGTTAGGCCAAAACCTCCACCCTTAACACCGTTTGACCGTCTTAAACTCCCCTTCCCACCCCTCTACTTCTTTTTCCTCAAATAAGTTCGCATCTCTTCGAATATGCAAATAAATCTCGCCGGAACCCTAGTTCCGGCGAATAACCTTTCACCCAAAAATAACCAAAATCATACCAGAAGTATTCCTTGACAGCCTTAACCCATATCTGAAGTCTTTAAGTCCCAAAGACCCTTGAAAGATCAAAAAAACTAATCAAAAAAGGGGTCTGCCTGGAAAACCAAGAAATTTTGTTCAACCAAAAGAGAAGAAAGAAAGAAAGGAAGAAAGAAAGAAAGAAAAAGAAAAGCCGAGAAAAAAAAATAACGAAAAAAAAAGCTAAGTGTTTTATTCCTTTTGTTCTTTAATTTTTCTTTTATTTTTCTTTGTATGCCCATTTGTTCCTCCGTCTCTGATTCTTGATTTTTTTTATTGTTATTTCTTCATTTTTGTGCGGTTAAATTTGATACTGTCTTGAAAGTTAAAAAAAAAAGAGATAAAATCCTAATAAATAATTTCTATCGAAATTACTGGATTTTGATAAATGTTTCTGTGTTGACTGTTTGAGACTGATATTAATTAGGGTTAACAGGAATTAAAAAATTAGATTTTCTTTAAATAGTTTCTAGAAGCTTTAGATCCCGATTATTATGATTTCGATTTCTGCTTTATTTTAAATTGAAATTGAAAATTAGAAGTCTGGACTGTCAGTAAATTTGTTTGTATTAGTTGAGTTTCCGAATTTGATAATTAGCTAGGGTTATTGGTTATAATCTTGAGTTTGAATTCTGAAATATAGGGATAGGATAATTTCGTAATATTGATTAAATCTAAGGGACAAAGGGGTAAAAGCAGTAAGGTTAATTGGTAAATAGGGTTTGGGTTCAGGGGTGTTTTAGGAATACAAAAATGGTTAAATTGTAATAAGACTTAGGAAGTGGGGGTAATGTAGTAAGTATCACTTAGAAGTAGGGGTAAAAAAGAAAGAGCAATAGAATAGAACATTCTAGGTAGGGAGAAAAGGGGAGATTTTGTATTAACAAGGGTTTAGAATCGATTAATTAGAAAGTATGAAGGGTACAGCTGAAATAAAAAAAGGGACTGTTTGATAAATTAAAAAATCAAATTTTCCTCCCTTTTTGTTCTATAAATAGGCCTCACTTGGCCTCCTTGAATAAGTTTTGGAAGTTTGAAAAAATATGAAATCTACCTAAGGGTTCTCTGCTACTTTCGATCTAAATTCTCAGAAGTTTTTAACTCAAATCTCCAAAAAATATCAAAAACAGTTAAAAACTACTACTGTTACATTGATTCTTAGGGTAATTTGAAGGTTATATTGATCTGGTTTTTCATTGCGATAGAAATTTGAACAATATCATCAAGTATTGGTTTTCTGGTGGTTTATTGTTCCTGTGGTTTTGATCTACTGTTTGATGGACCTAATTCTGCTGGTATCGAAGCTGTGAATCAATTGGCTATTAAACTGCCATTGTTGATCCTGTTTTTCTGTGATTTCAAGTAGAATCTCATTGATTTTCATCTTATTTCCAGGTATATCTTCTCATTCCATAATGATTGTGAAGCTGTAATGACGAAATGAAGAAATGAAGTTGTTCTTTCGATGAATATTTGCTTCTGTTTAGTTTTATCTAATAAATGTAGAATCTAGTTAAGAATGTGTGTATTCAATTAGAATTAATTGAAATATGTAACTAAACTATAGACTCGGACTGTTGACCTTTACAATAATGTTAGTTTGTCATAGTTAAGTAATTGTATTTGAAACCTATTAACTAGTGGATTGTTAAACTAACTTAATATTCGCTTAAGAACTTGTAAATTCTATATCGTGTAGTATTAGTTTGTTTCGATTCTAAAGTTCAGAGTCGTATTATTAACTGTTAGTTCGAAAATTTGGAACATAATAATAAGAGTTTAATCGAGACTAGGAATTAGTAGTATCATGATTGTTTTGCTTTTATGATGGCTTTTCTGGGGTTGTTGGTATTTCCACGAAAGGATGGGAACATTGATATAAAGCTAGCCGGGGTTGTCAGCACATTAATTACCCAGGATAAGAGTACTCTAGCACCGATGATATTGGCTGACATATTTCGTACTCTTACAGCTTGCAAAGCTGGGGAAACTTTCTTTGAGGGGTGCAGTTTGCTATTACAAATGTGGATGATTGAGTATCTGTGTCATCGTCCTCAATGTTTCAGTTACGGGTCTCCAAAGAAAACATGCATAGAAGAATTCCACACAAGAATTAAAGGGGTCAAATTGCCGGAGGGATTCATGGGTTGGACAACATATTTTAGGCCCCTCACTGCTAGCCAAATTGAGTGGACATTCGGATGGTTACTCGTTGATGAAGTTGCATATATGCCGGCAGCCCGACCACATTTTCTTTTGATGGGGCATAAAAGTATTCAACCTTATGCTCCTTATCGGATATTGAGACAGCTTGGGAGATGCCAAATAATACCCAAGGACGATGATCTATGTTTGCAAGTAGTTGAGCTTGGCCCTGACGGTCAGTTTCCTGAGGCTATAGTCCGTCAGATTTGGAGTGAATGTCAATATTTGGCTGCAAATACTTGTGTCCGAGATCGAGCTAAAGGAGAGGTAGAACCCGACTATCAATCTTGGTATAGAAGGGATGTTGCATTCGGACGGCTGGCCAAAAGGCCCCACCTTCAGGAATTTGCTGAGTCATCACAAGAGCAGTGGACTTGGTTGGCCAAAGAAAATGAGTACCGGGCAAAGATTAACATGCGAGAAAAGCAAGTCCAAGACCTCAAGTTCGAAGATAGTGTACAGGCAGCAGTAGACGATGGTGAGAAAAAGCAATTGGTTAGAGAAAATGAGGCATTACGAGCTCAAATTCAAAAAATGAAGATGGCAGCTGAAACCCCAGTCAGAAATGCCCGAGATGCAAAGTTGATAGACAATTTGCGGCAAAAAGTGAGTGATTATAGTTTTGACCTTGACAAAGCAGAAAAAGAACTAGCTGGGGTTCGGAGACAGTTGGCTAAGAATGCAGAGGAAAGGGCCCGCATGATTCAACAACTAAAAGAAGAGCATGATATCGAGGTTGCCAGGTTGAGGAAAAAAGTTATTACCACAGAAGTCAAAATTAGCAAACAAGCAAAAGAGTTCAGTATGGAAAGGGAATATTGCTATACGGCCTTAGCACAATTAGAGATGGATCTGCAACAACTTCAGTAGAAAAATCAACGCACTTTGGAGGCTCGGGCTGAATAAAATTGGGAGGTTACTTCAGGAAAAAAGGATGATTAGAGAAAGAATTCGTGACATTGCTCATTATATCACTCGGAAGTGCCAGATATGTGAGGATATGACCCAGACTGCATTTTTCGCCTCAGTGATGATATTCGTGAAACAAATAATGGGTGACTTAGACCGACTCCAAAAGGGACTTGCATATATGCCCGCGGCGAGACCGAACGATGTCCCGCGGGCACCAGGATCTTTGATGTATTCTTGAGTCTATATTGCATTAGGTTAAGCATTCGAGTCTGTATTTTTCATTCTGCATTTCAATTTAAACGGTTGTTTAGAGGGTTATAGTCTGGTTGTCATTTAGAGTCTATCTTGGTAATCGTTGTTGGCTATTAATAAATTTGAAAACTTCCAAAAAAAAAATTGTATTTGTATTCTTTGTTTTTCTTTTCTTCAAACACATGCACGATAGGCAATTTTATAAGATCGATATTAATCATATAAACACAAATCAAAAGAACATTGGAAAAAAAAGGGAAGAAAAAGAAAAAGAAAAAAAAATGATGAAAATGAAAAAATGATGATGAAAAGAGAAAGAAAAGTCGTAGCAAAAGAATTGGCAAAGCAAGGAAAAGGCAAAAAAGAATGAAAAGCCATGATTGAGAAAGCCGGGATGATGCATATGGCCGAGCAAAATTGTTTAAATGTGTTTGTGTTCCCAATGTGCGATTATTTGATCAATAATGACCTAACCACTAACGAGCGTTGTTGTTGTTGAGTCCAGACATGTGGTTTTTAGCTACCTGGCATTCTGGCAACTCATCCGTACAATACCCGCTCTAAAGATATGTCGAAAGTAATTAGCCAAGAGATTGAGGCTACGATTGTGGACCCGGCTCGGGATGATGAGGTGGTAGATGTCAATGCTATGAAGGAAGAAATGTACAAGCTTAAGTAACAAATGGCCAAAATGTACCAGGCCTGGGCAAAAGGACAACCCTTACCCGCATACCCTGCCAATCCTGCTTATGTTCCTCTACCAGTCCAAACACAAGACCCTCCTACCATAAATTCATCCCCTGCGTACCCCACATATCCACCATACTATGCAACCACTTCACAAACACCACCACCTCCTCCACCACCAAAATAGATCCCACCACCACCACCTCCAGTTGCTCCCGTGTATGTGGCCCCTCCACCGGCCACATTACACAAGTCTTCTAGTGAACCCCTATTCCATACTCAGGACAATCATTATTATCCACCAGAACCTACCTTCCGACATCATGATTCTTATCCTTACACTCCTCTCATTGACATATTCGAGGAAGAGAAACCACCCAAAAACCCCGAGAAAGAAGAAATGATTCATAAAGTAAAAAGTCTTGAACAGTCTTTTCGGAATATGCAAGGCGTCGGGGGGCAAGTGAGTGTGGCCTATAAAGATCTATGCTTATTTCCAGAAGTGCAGCTGCCAGCAGGTTTTAAATTGCCGAAGTTTGATCTCTATGATGGTCATGGTGACCTTGTGGCACACTTAAGAGGATTTTGTAGCAAAATGCGAGGCGCTGGTGGAAAGGACGAATTGCTAATGGCCTATTTCAGTCAAATCCTTAGTGGATCAGCCTTGGAGTGGTACACGAGGTAGGACCACACTCGTTGGTTTACCTGGGACGACTTGGCCCAGGCTTTTGCTAATCACTTCCAGTATAATTTGGAGATTGTTCGTGACAGACTCTCCCTGACAAAGATAGAGAAGAAGCCTGGAGAGAGCTTCCGCGAATATGGATTCAGATGTATAGAGCAGGCTGCCCGAGTTGATCCACCCATGAAAGAGGGTGAAATGGTGGATTACTTCTTGCAAGCTCTAGAGCCCACATACTACGGACATTTGGTGTCAGCTGTTGGAAAGACATTTAATGAAGTTGTCAAAATGGGGAGTATGGTAGAAGAGGGTTTAAAGTCTAACAAGATCATGAGCTACTCGGCGATAAAGGCTACCACTCAGGCCATCCAGACGAGCACTGGAGGGGTCCTGGGAAAGAAGAACAAAGAAGAGGTAGCTGTTGTGGAAGGAAGGACATGGTCCAGGGGTCCTTCTCCTTACTATCATCAACCCCGCCCACATCACCAACCTTACCCACCAGCACCATATGGCCCACCACAACATTATTATCCTCCCCCTGTCCCTCACTTTTCAGTTCATCATGCCCAAACTAACCCACAACCACAAGCACCGTGGTGTGAACCCACTCCTCACAATACCTATCATACCCAGAATACATACCCACCTCCCAAAACATATAGAAACCCTGGTGGAATAGGCTTCCGCACAAACCCTGCTGTCAGAAATGATAGGCTGCAAAAGAAAAAGACTTTTACTCCGTTAGGAGAATCCTACACCAGTCTATTTCACAGACTGAGGCAGCTTAGAGTCCTAAACCGCATTGAACCAAAAATCCCGAACACACCACCAAGGAACCTGGACCATTCCGTCAGCTGCGAATATTGTTCAGGAGCTGCGGGGCACGACACGGAGAAATGTTGGCACTTGAAGACTGTTATTCAAGAGCTCATTGATTCGAGGAGAATTGAAGTTCAGGCCCCCGAAACTCCTAATATTACATAGAATCCCCTACAGGTTCATCATGAAGCTCATATGATTGAGTTGGTACAGAGGGGAGAGTGTAAAAAGCCATCTCAGACGGTAATGATGATCAAAGCAAGTGAAAGCAAGGTAGATGAGAAAGTAATGGGTAGGAGAGCAGTGGTTGCAGTTAAACAAGTGGTTGATGAGCCAGTGTCGGTAACGAAACCGGAGCCAGTGAAAGTGATTGTACCAGGGGCAAGTGTAAAGCCCGTGTTAGTTGTGAAAGGAGCCCAAGCAGAACCGGTCATCATCAAACCGGTAACTCAATTGCCCGTTGTGGATGCAAAAACTGTCCCATGGAACTACAACAAGATGACTGTCATGTATAGGGGGAAAGAGGTTAGAGATGAAATTTGTGAAACTCATGGTTTGACAAGATCGGGGAGGTGCTTTGCCCCTGAAGAATTAAAAAAAGCTAAACTTATCAAGGACAATCCAGCCCCTGTGAAAAAGGCTATCACTGAGGAGGAAGCCGAGGAATTTCTGAGAAAAATAAAGGCACAGGATTACTCGATAGTGGAACAACTAAGGAAGACGCCGGTGCAGATCTATCTATTGTCTCTGCTAATTCACTCAGATGAACATCGTCGTGCACTAATGAAGATCTTGAATGAAGCACATGTGCCCGAGAAAATTACAGTGAATCATCTTGATAAGATCGCAAACAAAATCTTTGAGGTGAATAGGGTGACATTCTCAGATGACGAATTGCCGGTAGAAGGAACTGAACACAACAGAGCCCTGTACCTTACTATGAAATGTGAGGATTTTGTAGTGACTCGTATGCTGATTGATAATGGGTCGAGTGCCAACATATGCCCTCTCTCTACTTTGGAAAAGCTGAAGGTCGATAATGAAAGAATTCACAAAAACAGTGTATGTTTCCATGGATTCGATGGGAGAGGGAAGAACACTATTGGAGACGTTGTGCTAGAACTTACCATTAGGCCAGTGGAGTTCATGATGGAATTCCAAGTACTGGATGTTGCTGTATCCTACAATCTTTTGCTGGGCCGACCATGGATCCACGCCGCGAAGGCTATGCCATCTTCACTACATCAGATGGTAAAGTTTGAATGGGACCGTCAAGAGATCGTGGTCCACGGTGAAGACAATTCTTGCAATATTATCACTCTCTTTGAAGAAGTTGAGGATGATAAGGGCCCATGGGTGTATCAAGTGGTGGATACGGTTTCGATCGCTAAAGTTCCGGAGGGTGAGCATGTTCCTGTGCCAAAGGTGGCTACCGCATCTGTTATGGTTGCCACAGAAATGCGGAGAAATGGATTTCTACCCGGAAAGGGATTAGGAGCTTCATTACAGGGTATTACACAACCAGTGTCTCTTCCTGGTAACATTGATATTTTTGGGTTGGGCTTTAAACCAACCATTGCTGATATAAAAAGAGCCCGGAAGTTAAAGAAGAAAGTGTGGACTCTCCCTAAACCTATCCCTCGCCTCTTCCGTTCATTCGTCCGGTCTGGTATAAAGAGGTGCCCGGCGATAGTGATGCCCAGCTTAGCAGAGATAAGGCCTGACAGGGAATTGATTGAAAGATTTGAAAAGTTATTCGAAGAAGTGGATATGGTAGAAGCAGATGAGGGTCCAAGCAAAATTGATGTCCAGTTCGTGGGATCTCGGGCCAATCTGAATAACTGGGAAGCTACTCCTCTTCCAACTCGGAGGGAGTCGCGGTAGTTAGTTTTTGATTTGCTTTTTGAGTATTAAATCT
>MU783148.1:193189-215946 GCA_026770625.1 Nicotiana glauca | reverse complement strand
TGTCCTTTAATTGGAAAAACTCCTTCCACCACGCCCTTCGCGGGGTGCGGTAGCGCCGAAAGGAGGTGTGACAACTATCTCCAGGCTCACACCACTCATCTCATTACTAGGTTGGATCCCTTGAAATACATCTTCCAGAAACCGATGCCCACCGGAAGATTGACAAAATGGAAAATTCTGCTTACTGAATTCGACATAGTCCATGTCACTCGTACGACGATAAAAGCCCAAGCATTGGCAGATAACTTGGCCGAAAACCCAATTGATGAGAAATACCAACCACTGAACACCTATTTTCCAGATGAAGAGGTAAACATGATTGAGGCAGTCCCTGAAGACGCCCATGCTTGGAAGATGTTCTTCGACGGAGTAGTAAATGCCAAAGGTGTAGGGATTAGGGCAATTTTGATCTCTCCCACCGGTCAGCATTACCCAGCTACGGCTAGTCTCTGTTTCTTCTGCACAAACAATACAGTTAAGTATGAGGCCTGCATCATGGGCATGATTATGGCAATTGACCATGATGTCAAAGACCTATTGGTCATAGGAGATTCTGATCTGATTATCAGACAAGCCCAAGGTGAATGGGAGACCCGAGATATCAAGCTCATCCCTTACCGATAGCACGTGGAAGATCTCAGCAGGCGATTTAAATCAATAGAGTTCAAATACATCCCGCGATGTCACAATGAACTAGCTGACACGCTTTCCACTTCAGCTTCAATGCTACCTTATCCAGGCAACGCCCACATCGATCCTTTGGAAATCCAAATCAGGGAAAGACATGGTTACTGCAATATAATCGAGGCAGGACCAAATATCCAGCCATGGTACCAGGATGTCAAGAGGTTTCTGAAGACACAAGAGTACCCCGAACATGCTATGAGAGATCAGAAGAGAACCATCAGGCGACATGCAAGTGGTTTCTTTTTGAGCGGTGAAGTTTTGTACAAGAGAACCCCGGATCTCAATCTGTTAAGATGCGTTGACGCCGATGAAGCCGGGAGAATCATGCAAGAAGTACACGCAGGAGTGTGTGGGCCTCATATGAACGATTATGTTTTGGCCAAGAAAATCCTACGAGCCGGTTATCATTGGATAACTATGGAAAAGGATTGCTTCAGTTTCGTCCGAAAATGCCATCAGTGCCAGGTGCATGGAGATCTGATTCATGCACCCCCAATAGAGATACATCCTATGTCGGCGCCTTGGCCGTTCGTCGCTTGGGGCATGGACGTAATTGGTACGATTGAGCCAAAAGCATCTAATGGGCACAGATTCATATTAGTCGCCATCGATTATTTCATGAAATGGGTCGAGGCTATCACTCTCAAGTCAGTCACTAAAACAGCCGTGGTGGACTTTGTGCATTCAAATCTTATCTGTCGTTTTGGTATTCCTGTAACTATCATCACAGATAATGCTGAAAACCTAAACAGTCGTCTGCTGGAAGAAGTATGCAAACAATTCAAAATAATGCATAGGAACTCCACTCCTTATCGGCCCAAAGCCAACGGCGCTGTCGAAGCAGCGAACAAAAACATCAAGAAGATTTTGAGGAAGACCATCCAGAGTTCCAGACAGTGGCATGAACAGTTGCCTTTTGCTTTATTGGGATATCGCACCACGGTGCGCACATCGGTAAGAGCCACCCCATACTTGCTGGTTTATGGAACCGAAGCTGTGATACCGGTGGAGGTAAAGATTCCTTCGCTCCGAACCGTTGTCGAAGAAGAAATGGAAGACAGCGAATGGGTCAAGACCCGATTGGAACAGTTAACCTTAATTGATGAAAAACGGATGGCTACGGTCTGTCACGGGCAGTTGTACCAACAAAGAATGGCCCGTGCTCACAACAAAAAGGTGCGACCCAGGAATTTTGAAGTCGGACAATTGGTGTTGAGGCGCATTCTTCCCAATCACCAGGAGGCGAAAGGAAAATTCGCTCCTAATTGGAAAGGTCCATACATCATCAGAAAAATACTACCGAGAGGAGCGTTGTATCTGGGTGATGTTGAAGGAAATGATCCCGAAACGGCAGTGAACGCAGACACGGTCAAAAGGTATTATGTTTGAGTTTGCTTCGGTGATGTCTTGACACATTTTGAGATGATGAAGGCTTTTGTTCCCGCTATCCAAACACTAACCACCTCTTTGCAAACCACTTTGAGCCGGTTACCTTTCTTTGGCCGCCCCCTTTGGAATCCAAAACCACCATCGACGATTAAAAAAAAATGAAAACTTCTCGAACTACGTTTTGACTTGATTCCGAAAGGATACGTAGGCAACCTCTATCTGAGGTTCATTCACACCGAACCATAAATCCAATTCTCCCCAAAACTAAAACCGGGGCATATATTATAATGGTTCGACGATGAGTTACCAAATGATTCCAAAGTTGTAATCCCATCCATAATTCCTTTTACCCAAAACCAAGCGCAAGTCCTTCGGATCAATTGCCAAAAGCGGAAACACTAAGAGACATCATAGATGGAAAGCAAACGTTCAAGAACTGAGAAATATAAATGAGAGAGTCTTATCGGTGAAAACCTTCGGGCACCATGAGGCGACGAGAGCAGAGAAACCAAAATGAGAGAGTCTGTTTAGTGAAAACTCGCAAAGAGCACTATCGGGCGATGTTGAGAAGAGAAACGAGAGAGGTCTATTAGCGAAAACCCGCAAAGGGCGCTATCGGCCGAAAAAGAGGTATCTCATCACTAGAAGTACTGGAAAAGCTCCATGGTTCGGAAATGCGGATCAACGGATTTACAAGAAGCCGGAAGTGTTACAGGTCAGGCGTCCAGTCCAAAGAGCATGTCATGTCTATCTGAAGCCAGCATGCACCCCAGATAAGTCTTTCTTTTCCCCTAAAAGGGATGTTTTTACTTTTTCTTTTCCACTCCGTACTTGTCTTCTTTCCTTGGAATCTCTTTCTGTTTAACCCCAAACTCCGAAACATGTTACAAAGGAAAAAGTGGCAGAATTGGTTTCGCAGGGCTCCGCCTGACAAAGGTCGAAGAGAATGCCCAGCCTCAGCTAGTGCGTTGGTCCAATCCTGACCGACCATTGTTTATTGTTTGTCTCCCTAAAGGGAAAACCTCCTAAAAGAGGGAAGGTCAAAGGCAAATCCTGAATAATAGAACGAAGCAAGAGGCTGGCGCCCACACGGGCAATACATCATGAAGGCCTAAAAGTTGGAGTTTTGTCAAGTTTGAAAGAATCCTTCTCTAGAACAGCAAGCAAAAAAGTTTTCCACGGAGATGGGTTTGCAATCAAGCAATTGGGATGATCAAGGCCATAAAACCAACTCCCATTTCAAACTAACAAATTGTGTATTGTTGGAAGTTTAAAGCAGGTGTAATCCGGGCGACCGTACAAGAAACGGGCGCAACCTAGAAGAGAAAGATAATGTGCAAGCGCGGGAACAGCTTCGCAGCAAGAATCAATTAAAGGTAAGTTTCCCCTCTAACTCTGGCATGCGTGTTTTGCTAAAAATTAATAATAATAAAAAAAAATAAAAAAAAGGAGTTTGTGCTTTCCAAATCCCGGCCAAAAAACCGAGGATCTCTCTGGCATAACCCAAGGAGCTTTTGTTTTCCCAATCCCGGCCAAAAAAATCTACCTGGCATAACCCAAGGAGCTTTTGCTTTCCCAATCCCGGCCAAAAAACCGAGGATCTCCCTAGCATAACCCAGGGAGCTTTTGCTTTCCAAATCCCGTCCAAAAAACCGAGGATCTCCCTGGCATAACCTAGGGAGCTTTTGCTTTCCAAATCCCAGCCAAAAAATCGAGGATCTCCCTGGCATAACCCAGGGAGCTTTTTGCTTCTCAAATCCCGGCCAAAAAATCGAGGATCTCCCTAGCATAAGCCAGTGAGCTTTTGCTTTCAAAATCCCAACCGAAAAACCGAGGATCTCCCTGGCATAACCCAGGAAGCTTTTTGCTTTTCAAATCCCGGACAAAAAACCGAGGATCTCCCTGGCATAACCCAAGGAGCTTTTGCTTTCAAAATCTCGGCCAAAAAACTGAGGATCTCCGTGGTATAACCCTAGGAGCTTTTTGCTTTTTAAATCCCGACCAAAAAACCGAGGATCTCCCTGGCATAACCCAAGGAGCTATTGCTTTCAAAATCCCGGCCAAAAAACCGAGGATCTCCCTGGCATAACCCAAGGAGTTTGTGCTTTCCAAATCCCGGCCAAAAAACTGAGGATCTCCCTGGCATAACCCAAGGAGCTATTGCTTTCAAAATCCCGGCCAAAAAAACGAGGATCTCCCTGGCATAACCCAAGGAGTTTGTGCTTTCCAAATCCCGGCCAAAAAACTGAGGATCTCCCTAGCATAACCCAACGAGCTTTTGTGCTTTCCAAATACCGACCAAAAAACCGAGGATCTCCCTGGCATAACCCATAGAGTTTGTGCTTTCCAAATCCCGGCCAAAAAACCGAGGATCTCCCTGGCATAACCCAAGGAGCTTTTGTGCTTTTCCAAATCCCGGCCAAAAAACCAAGGATCTCCCTGGCATAACCCAAAGAGCTTTTGCTTTCCAAATCCCGGCCAAAAACCAAGGATCTCTTTACATAATCCCGATTGGATCAGATATGTGCCGCAACTAACTCACAAAATTTTCCTAGTGAAAACTGGGGCAGAAATTTCGTTCATTCATTTGTCTTGTTATCCTGAGCAGGTCGATCTTAAGACACAAGGTGCGAGATGGCCGATGGGGTAAATCTCAGTCTAGAATAAAAGAAGAAGAAAAGAACAAAAAAAAGAGAAGCGCAAGAAGGTGAGCTCAAATAATGGAGCCGACAAAGGTGCGGAGTGTTCGAAATCTGATCGAAGTCACAAGACCCGCCAGTCGTTGTTCTACTCTATGGTGCAGAAATAAACGAGCCCCCTACTACCCGTGAGCATCAAGATTCGGATCAAAGTCTACAGCAAGATCAGCTAAGACTCAAGATCAAGTTTTCAAAAGAATTATAGATAGGAATCTTGTAACTCATAGTTGATAGGCGTAGATATTTTTAGCTTTGATGTTTCCCTTTTTGGTGTAATAAGGAGGTCAGTAAGCGGTAATAGCAGCAACATCAACTGTAATAGCGAGGTCATAGTTCCATGGTAGTCCAAGCTACCAAAACTTCCCGAACTACATTGACCTGATTCCTGTGTAGCCCAGGATATGTAGGAGGCCTCCCGAAGCAAAGGCTCGGTCAAACTCTTTCAAAAAATGCTTCACACGGAATACTCGAACGGGAAAAAATTGCTCGTATCCGCTCATTTATCTTTGCACGAAAACTCTTCGTGTTTCCATGCAAAGAGGGGCAACTGTGAGCACGTGATTTTTGCCCTATGTGAGAATTATTCCCAAAAATTCCAAAAAATAAAATAGTTTTGCGTTGTGTGTGATTTTTGTGAATTTTTTGTTATTTGTTTGCATTTGTGTATGCATGTTTATTTGTTTAAATTAATTAAAAATACAAAATATTGCATTTAGGACTCAATTCTACAATTAGAAATTAATTAGTATTTTTTTGTGATTTGGGATTTTAATAGTTTGATTAATTAAAAGATAAAAAAAAGAAGAGAAAAGGAAGCAAAACGGACTGGGCCATTTAAATTCGGACCAAGTCCAGGGCCAAAACATTTGCATATACCCAGTCCAAATCCACCCACAGCAGGGATTGCCAAACGATGCCATTTTGATCACAATTAATCAGGGTCGTCGATCTCAAGATGATCAACGGCCAAAATCACCCTATCCCAACCCGTCTCACCCGACCCATTCCCATTTACCAGCGACCCAGCCCCATCATTAAGCCAAACGACCCCGTTACCACTCCAAACAACCCTGTTTGAGATTAGCTCGATTGATGCTAGCCGTTGATTGTTGTAATCTAACGGTTAGGATTAAAAGGGAAATTTTAATACCCTAAAGCCCCCTTTACCCGTCTCAAACCCCAGACCCCTCCTTCGTCTCTATCGAAGGCGATGTGACACTACCACCAAGCCGCCGTCTTCCGCCCGCCGGAAATCGCCTCACGGCGGTTCCGGTAGGCCAATGACCTCCATTTTTACACCATAGCACCTCCGAGACCTCCCCATTCCAACCCCAAATATGGCTTATCTCGAATCAAGCTGGAGTTTCTCGATTCTTCAATCGAAGATTCGAGCCAAAACAAACCTATACCAATGGCCACCAAACTAACACCCTGAAGCCACCGGACCACCCCCTCCCCAAATCCACACCCGTTTCCCTTCGAACAATATTAGAAATCCTCGAATCTTAATTCTTTACCAAGAACCCTAGTAGCCGCCACTACTTCCTAGTGGCTGCGCCGCTTCCATTCAGACCCAAACTCACACAAAGCCTTCCCCTAACCTCCCTCGCAACCAAGCCGGCATTGGTTGGGTTCGAATGGAACCCAAACAGTGTGAACCCCAGCATGAGCCCCAAGAAGCATGGAGAAAGTTTCGAGCCTGTTCGAGGATTTTTTGAGTTTCCAATGGGTTTTAGTCGAAATGTTCTCACCTGAGAACACTCGATTAAAGCCCATTTGGCCTCAAAAGGTTTCGAGTGCAAAATGGTCCAAGTCCGTGTTTCTGATTTTTTGCACTCTTGAGGTATTTCTTTTTTTTTTTATCTTCATTTTTGTTTGCTTGTTAGTTGTGTGTGTTATTTCTATCTTTTTCTTTTCTTGATTTCTTGCTGAATTTTTCTGTTCTTCCTCTCAGACCTTTTATTTAGTCAATTTTGTTTCTGTTTGTTTATTTGATTGTGTTTGCCATGGAATATGTATTCGTTTCGATTAGCATCGTCGAATAGTTAGTTTCATATTTTTCTGTTTTTTGTTTAAGTACTATGAATCACTAGATTAATATGTCGATTATTTGTTATCGATTATACGTGTTGTAATCGACTAAACGAATGTCGTCGATTAATCTCGAAAATCTGCTTGTTAGAACACTGGACTGTAATTAGCTGTAACTGCTTGTATTTTTATTGTTGGATTATAGCTGAAACTGTTTGTTGATTTCAAATTAGGGGTTGATTGGATATAGCTGTTTAGCCTCGTTTAGAAATCAGAAATTAAAGGAGGTGGCAGGCACATGTTTAAGTGAGTGGAACCTGCTGGACAGCAGGTATTCCATTTAACTTCTGAACTTCAGAAAGCTTAAAATAAGCACCCATACTTAGACAATTTAATGTGGGAAATACAGATTGAATAACATGGGTTTTCAGTGTCTGAAACATTTAAAAAATAGGGCTGAAGGCTGTCATTTGGGTTATATAAGGGAGGGGATTCACACAAAAGGGATCGAAAGATTTTTAGAAAGAAATATACACACTCTATTACACATTGTTGAAACTCCAGCTTAGGAGCTTTCAAACAATCAGTTTAGAGCCTTGACCATCAGTTCCCAACAGTTTCTTCTACCATTCAGCTTCCCAGGATCTTGAAAAGAGTTCTCTTGAGTTCTAAGAGTCTTCCTCTAAGGCAGTTTTGAGTTCATCAAGTTGAAGTTTAAGAGTATTCCTTGAGTCTCTTGATTCCCAATCTTTGAAAAGGTCCTGTCCATCATTAGAAAAACCTCCTAAAAACAGAGAAGAAGGAGAGTTCTACTCACTTTCGAAAGCTTGTTTAGTCTTAAGCAACAGGAGCCTTTGAAACACTATTACATTTGCTCCCCAAGATTACAGCGAAGCCTTTTCTCAGTTTCTATTTCTATATTCGAATGTCCTAGTTAACTTGAAGGATTCTGTTATTCCTGATTCTTCAATTCGCTGCCTGGACTGTTTTGATACTGCCTTCATCAGTGTTTTGGTTTATCGTTGGAATCGGTTTTGCTGGTTGTTGTGTAGTTTGCTGTTGATTTCATGCTACTGATCTTCCTTTTCTCCATTTTTCTGTTTGAAATTCCAGGTACACAGTCTCGAACTCATGTTGGTGTAGACTTTGAATTAAGCTGGAAATAAGGATGCCTGCTGGCTTTACGCTCTTAGATCACTGTTTTGTTAATTTCAGAATTAGATTAGATCTTTTATATGCGCTTGTTAGTTTGTAAGGCATATTTGTATAACTAAAATTGTTGTATGCTTTGATTTAAATCATGGACTGCAAAATTGAGTCGACCTCGTTAGCATGTAAATTTTGTCAACATTAATACTAAGTTTGAATTTCTGTTCAAAGCTTACGATGACTAAAGTTTAGATAAAAAACAGTTAAGTTCCAAGTGGATAGCTTCATAATGAATCCTTAGAATTAGCCTTTCAATTCAGTAGTCAGTCTCTTTATTTAGTTTGTAGCCTTCACTAATCAATTGTCATATTTTAACAAGTCGCGTGCGAACACATATTTTCAATCTAGTTGGTAAGAGAGTTCGAGATGTATTAAAATCAGGGTATACACTCTCATGTCTTGTTAAGAGTTTTATTTGAATCAGATACAATCCCGATTATTTAGTTGCCAATTTTAGTTAAAAATAAAATCGCTTCACGCCTCAACTCTTTGCGTAAGTTAATCGAAAAATAAAAATAAAAAAATAACTTCGATAGGCATCTACATGGACTAAAGTATTATCAAAAGTCGATGTTTTCGCTTGACTTGGCATAGATTAAAAATGAACGAACCAGACACATGTTAGACCTATAGGATTGAGATTAGGCCCGATTTGTTTGAAATAGTTAAAGGGACGGTTTTTGGACCTATAAAAGCGGTTTAAAGTTGACTAAAAGCACATAGGTTATAACATGTATTAAAATCAGATATTTTTTCCATTTACAATAGTTTAAGCGACCGTGCTAGAACCACGGGATTCGAGGGTGCCTAACACCTTCCCTCGGATCAACAAAATTCCTTACTTAGAATTTTTGTTTCGCAGACTTCATTTGGAAAGTCAAAATTTCCTCGATTCGGGATTTAAATAAATTGGTGACTTGGGACACCTTTGATTTATTCCAAGTGGCGACTCTGAAATAAATAAAATAATCCCGTTTCGAATATTGTCACTTTAATTGGAAAAAACTCCTTTATACTACCCCTCGGGGTGGGCGCGTAAAAAGGAGGTGTGACAGTTGGTAGGTGAGATTTTGATCCAGAGGTCAGCATGGAACTCCGAGAGTTACTGTTGCTTCGTTATGTAATTTGGGATGTGTGTACGAATTTCAGGTCATTTGGAGGTGGTTTGGTTGGGTTTTTTCTCAAAAGCATGATTCGAAAGTTTTTGCAAAACTTAGCCTTGAATTTGATTAGTTATGAGTAATTTGAAGTTGTTTGAGGTGTTTTGATGATTGGAGCAAGTTTGAATGAGGTGATAGGGTGTGTTGGTGCATTTGGATGAGTTTGAGAAATTGCAGATTTTCAGTTCTGGTGTTGGAGACAATTAAGCTTTTGCGATCGCGTCGAAGGAATTTGGAAGGCAGGAATTTATACCTTTGCATTCGCGTTTGTGGCCTCGCGTTCGCGGAAGGCTGGGAGCTTGTGCTTCGCGCTCTCATGAGACTTTCCTCGTTCGGGTATAAGTATTTGGGGTCCAGTAGAATTTGCCCTTCGCGTTCGCACTAGAGGTTTTGCATTTGCAAAGTATGGGAAGTGGAATCATCGCGTTCGAAGTGTAAATATCACGTTCACATACAGTATTTTTGAGGTCTTGAGGATTTGTTCTTCACGATTGCGAGGCTATGGCCGCTATCGCGATGAAGAAGGATGAGAACTGGGCATAATGCTTTTAAGTTATTTCATCCGCGATTTTGGGTCATTTTTCCTCCATAGTTGAACATTTTGAGAGCTTTTGAATGTGGTTAAAGAGGTATTCAAGGAGAATTGATTTTTGAACACAAAAATGCGATTCTATTGTGAAATCAACCTAGAAATTCATGGAACTTAAGCTAAAAATGGAAGAACTAGGGCTTGGGATTTTGAACTTTTGGATTGGGATTTGAAGGAGCATTTTAGATCGAATTTGAGAACTTTTTTTATGTATGAACTCGAGGAAGGATAAGGAACCCATTGATGTTAAAATTTTTTAGTTTCAAAAAGTGGCCCCGGGGCTCGAGTTTTTGATAGTTTCAGGATTTTTGATATTTTTCGATTGTTTTTGCTTGGGCTTTGTTTCCTTAACATATTGTGACGTATTCGTTATGAGTTTTGATAGATTCGACGCGCGTGGAGGCCGATTCGAGGGTTAAAGGCATAGTAATCTAGAGTTGTAGCTGGTTCGAGGTGAGCAGTGATTGCAAATGACATCCCGAGGTTTTGAAACTCTGGATTGCACATTGTAGTGCTATATTGAGGTGAGACACGCGCTTGATGGTTAGCGTGGGCTCGTTTACTTCTAGGGATTGTGACTTGGTCCATCCTGATTGAAGGTTTTACCGCGTATTTGGCTGAAAATTATTTGTTATCATCATGGTTTGGGCTGATTGCCATATTTGGGCTTCATGCCAATTATTTGAACCCTTCGGTGATTTTTATCACTATTTCTTCACTGTTTTGACTTATTTCTTGAATCGGTCCTATTGCTATCCACACTTTTATAAACTCATACACTTTTACACCGTGTGTGCAGATTCCGCTCCTGAGTTCTGATTCTCTCAGTCCAGGTAGTGTTTCGGAGATTATGAGGTAGTTGTTGGCGTCCGCAGCCCCCGTGCCTCCCTTATCTTATTTTTCCATGTTCTTGAACTATTATATCGGATTTCGTATCTAGTAGACTTGTATCAAGATTTATTAGTTACTCATGACTTGTGACACACCGGCTTGGGCTGTGTCGGTATGGTTCTACTATTATTTTCTATACTTCCTCAAATTATTGTTATTGAATCATGCTTTAAAAATGCTTTATGGTAATTAACTACTTAAAAGAGGTATTATGTAAAGGTATGGTTGGCCTTGTCTTCACGAGAGGCACCATCACGATCGGATTCGGGATTTTGGATCGTGATAAAAATGTGAAAACCCCTTTCAATATCGCGTAAATCCGAGCTGTCTAACTCAAAAAGTGATAAAATAATAAAAAACACTCAAAATAGAGTACTATATAGTCTTCACAGGGATTCAACTTTGCAATCGTAGGACTTTCTTTGCGATCACGAAGAACAAAACATCATTTAGAATAAAAAAAATCTTCACGAACACGATGTAAGCCAGGTGAAAGCAACACCCAGTAAAACAATCCTTCATGAACACGACGTTAGGTATGCGAACGCGGAAGAGAACCTTTGGCTCCCTTCCAGCTCTGACTATGTTCGATTGCGAGGCAAAGGACGTAAACACGATGGTTATCTCCTCTGAGGCTCCGAAAAAGTGATTGCAATTTTGCGAACGCGATGTGCAAATTCCAAGCCACGCAAAATACACCTTTATAACATGTACATCCTTCCGCGAATGCGATTAACTACAAACATCAGAAAAACTAGCAACTCCAAAACATGAATAAATGGGTCGTATCTCGTCTGAAACATAACTAAGGCCTCCAATACCCCGTCCAATCATACCAACCAATCTCAAAACATAAGGTGGACCTAAACGAGGCTTCAAATCATACCAAACAATATCAAACCTATGCATCACATCTCAATTCAAGCAATAAACTAATGAACTTTCAACTTTCAAAACTCATGCCCAATCATATCAAATCAATTGGGAATGACCTCAAATTTGATATACAAGTCCCAAATAATACAACGGAACTATACCAATTCCCATAACAATAATTTGATCCCGATATCAACAAAGTCAACTCCTGATCAAACCTTTCGCCCTTCCAAATGTTAAACTTTCTAACTTTCGCAAAAAAATATCAAATAAAACTATGGGCCTCCAAATCAAAATCTGAATATACGTCTAAGTCCATAATCACCATATGAAGCTACGGATATCATCAAAATACTATTCGTGAGTCGTCCACACAAAAGTCCAAACGGTCAACCCTTACAACTAAAACTTCTTAAATAAGATTCATTCTTCCAAATCAATCCTGAATTTCCCGAAAATCAAAATCGAGCATATATACAAGTCAAAATGCATAAGACGATGTTACTCAAGACCCTAAAGCACCGAATACAATGCTAAAGATCAAAACGACCTTCTGCTCATTGCAATCTCCCATTTTTAAACAAACGTTCATCCTCGAACATGCCAAGAACCATTTTGAAGTCATCCAATCACTGCATGAAATCACCATACAAATACTCTTAGATGATCCCATGTCACTCTAATCTATATAAGAACGATAACTCCATCTCAATTAAAGATTATTCATTTCATCCATACCAATAAGCCTTAGAACAAAATTCCAACATATGATCATCCCCTTAAAACCTGATTTCCACATGAACACACTCTATCGAACTCAACAAGCTACAACAGCTCATGCACACACCTACAAGGCATAACTACACAACGTAATACGTCGCCCATATGCCCGTATTAACATATCCGACACTAGTAACCGCCCATAATCAAACCCAACAACGGTAATTAACCGTGTACCAACTCGAACCCTATTTTCAACCATCCCACCACTTCCAATTATGTAAGAAACATCTCTATCTCATAACCATCAATCAACAAGTCACCCCAAACACCACGTGGGCACACATCTCATAATTAAATCGGCAAACACAACTCGAATATGACTGAATATAGAAAGAGAAACACGTGAGAAAACTACTGAACAACTCCAACAGATACAACTCCCTATAAGCTCCATACTATGAAACCACCCTACAAGGGAGAAATAGAACATATGAATTAATCAGAAGGATCTGATCCTTACATAACTCCAACACGGCATGCATCACGGTTCAAACATACAAATCCACATGAAAACACGAGGATCCCACCTCTGCTCTGAATTACAAGTAAAATACACATCACACCAACAAATATCATTTCACTAACTATATTCTACAGAAAAAAATCACAACACATAACAGACATTCCAAACTGTCATGGCACCTAACCCGCTCTCTAGGCAAGTGAACAATCAACATCAATAAAAAATCCAATTATTATACCATTTAACTTTGGTGATATAGACAACAGTGCGTATTAAATCACATCCAATATTATAATTACATAATCAATGATAAGGTCTAATCACGACCAAACAATGTGCAATGCCCAAAACCCCGTGTCACCATATAACGAGTATCTATCAAGACTAACTAGAATCAATTGAACAAACACATATGTATGTAAAAGAAATACACAAATATTAGTAGATAAACAAGTAAATGGGACTCTATGTGTGGTGAATCGGGTCATAGCAAATAGCTCATAATGATGTATACAATAACTCTTCTACTCAGCTCAAGGGTATCATAAATACTGGCCTTGGATAAGGTCAAGATCATTCAGGACAGGCTTCATTCGGCTTAGTTGCGGAAAAATAGTTATGCGGATCGCAAGGTTCGAGATATAGCTTTCATGGTTGCTGAGCGAGTATTGCTCCATGTATCGCCTATGAAGAGTGTGATGAGATTTGGGAAGAAGGGCAAGCTTATCCCTAGGTTCATTGGCCCATTTGAGATTCTTGATCGTGTGGGAGAGGTGGCCTATAGACTTGCCTTGCCACCTAGCTTGTTAGCTGTGCATCTAGTGTTTCATGTGTCTATGCTTCAGAGGTATCGCGGTGATCCTACCCATGTATTATATTTCAGCACTCTCCAGTTGGACAAGGATCTGTCTTACGAGAAGGAGCCGGTAGCTATTCTAGACCGGCAAGTTCGACAGTTGAGGTCGAAGAGTTTTCCTTCAGTGCATGTCCAGTGGAGAGGTCAGCCTCTTGAGGCATCGACCTGGGAGTCCAAGTCTGATATGCAGAGCCGTTACCCTCATCTATTTCTTGACTCGGGTACTTCTTTCTTTTGTTCGTTTGAGGACGAACTGTTCTTTTAGAGGTGAAGGATGTGACGACCCAAAGGGGTCATCACCTATTTCCTCATTTGCTCCATGCTTCTGAGGCCTTGAAAACCTCACTTTTACCTGCCTCAATTCGCGTGCGCAGTCCGGGCACATAGCCGGAAAGTTTATATGTTGAAATCTTTGAATTCTGTGAAAAATTTGAAGAATTTTGATATTAATATGATTAAATTTGACTTCGGCCAATATTTTTGGTAAACGAACTCGGACCCGCAATTTGATGGTCCTGGAGGGTCCGTAGAAAAAAATGGGACTTGGGCGTATGCCCGGAATCGAATTCCGAGGTCCCAGGCCCGAGGAATGATTTTTTCCATCAAATAGTTTTCTAAAAATGTTTAAGGAAAATGTAAATGAAATTTGATCAAAAAGTGATGGTATCGGGCTCGTATTTTGGTTCCGACGCCTGGTACAAATCTTAAATATATGTTAAGCGCTTCATGGGAAGTTTTGGTCAAAATCGAACGTCGTTTGATGTGTTTCGGACCTAATTATCTAAAGTTAGAAGTTTAAGAAGTTTGAAATAAAAATGATGATTTTGAGGCTTGATTCACTGATTTTGATGTTGTTTTGGCAATTTGATCGCTCGGGTAAGTTTGTAGGATATTATTGAGTTCGTGTGTGTGATTGGTTAGGATCACCGAGGGATCGGGAGTGAATTGGACGTGGTTCGGGGTGTTTTTACATATACGGAAGTTGCACATTTTGCAGCATTTTTTTGCACAGTCATTTTTTACTTCGTAAACGCAGCCCCAGGATCGCATTTTTAGTGCTTTGGTGTTTCACTTCTTCGCGTTCGTGTCCTCTGTTCCATGTTCTCAGTGCCTTATATTTCCCTCTATCGCGTTCACATAAGTTCTCTCGCGTTCGCGTATGTCAACGACCCTCTTCAGCGCGTTCGTGTAAGGCCTCACACGTTCGCGTAGGCCATCTTTTGGACCACAGTATTTTTCCTCATCGTGTTCGAACTTCTCCAATCGCGAACGCGATAGTTGTCAACTTTTGCCCTTCACGAATGCGACTCTACTGTCGTGAACACGTAGGGTAATTTCTCCCAGTGATTTTTTTTTTTATGTTTTCAGAAACAGTACATTCAGGATTCTTTCATTATTTCCACAAGAGCTCTTCTCCTTCACCCTTCATAGGCAAGTTTGAAGAACCTCTTCCTCCATAACTTCATAGGTAAGTGTTCCTAACTTCATTCCCTCTTAATTTCTTCAACTAATCACTAATTTCCTAGACGTAAATCATGAATTTAAAGTAGAAATTAGGGGTTTTGGGATTTTTGGGTGATTCAACCTCAATTTGGGGTCGAATCTTAAAACAAATTATATATTTGTACTTGTGGGGTTATGGGTGACTAGGTTTTGGTCCGAGCCTTGTGTTTGGAGAATGTGGGTCCGGTGTCGAATTTTGGTATTTTTGGAGGAATGCTAGAAAACATATTTCTAGGCTATGGGATTATATTGTTGAGCCTTTATTGATGCTATTGAATTAATTATTCCTAGATATCATGGTTTCAGGGTCGGATTGTAGAGTAAAGGCGGTAATTGAGGATTGATTGCTGTTCTTTAGACCGAGGTAAGTGTTTGATCTAACTTTGGCTTGTGGGAATAGGGTTAGAGTATTGTTAAATTGTTATTTGCTAAATGATCGAGTACGGTGTATAGGCATGGTGATGAGTATCTATACACCGGTGTCTAGCATAACTGTGGGTTTTTGTTGATACTTGTTTTGGTATACGTTGGGACTCTCCCAAGCTAATTAATGATTTTCTACATAAAGTGAGAAGTTTGAGGACTAATTATAAATTGTGAATTCTTTGGATCATTGGCTCAAACGATAAAATACTATCGAGTAATAAATGAAAGAATTGGAAAGAGATGTGATTATCTCCCTCGCCTTTTTTGTTTGTGATTTCTGTTTGGGTGAGGAAGATTGATGATTCACGAAGGGTCATTTCGTGCCATTATTAATTATATTATGCACGAAAGGACATTCCATGCCATTGTTAATTATATTATGTACGAAGGGACATTCCGTGCCATTGTTGATATATTTGCAGGAAGGGTCATTCCGTGCCATTGTTAATTATATTATGCATGAAGGGACATTTCGTGCCCTTGTTGATTATATTATGCACGAAGGGTCACTCCGTGCCATTGTTTGATTATATTTGCACGAAGGATCATTCCGTGCCATGAAATGAGAGTTATGTGAGGAAAGCATAAAGGGTGATGCCGTGCATTTTATTTGATTGCTATGGGTTAGGATGATAGTAAAAAAATGAAGGTTTATGCAGTGTAACTGTTGGATTTATTGTTTCTGTTAATTATTGTTGTGCCCTGTTTCTTATTTAAGTTGATGACTTTTATTTTCGGATTGTACTCCCCCATAGCATGTTTCCCTCCCTTTTAAATGTTTGGTTTTGGTATTCTTTCCTTTTATTGCACATATATATATTGAACTTCACAGGTTGATTGGTAGCCCTGTCTAGCCTCGTCACTACCTTGCCGGGTTTAGGCCAGGCACTTACCAGCACATGGGGTCGGTTGTGCTGATGCTACACTTCTGGGTTTTTTGCACAGATCACAGTACCGGAGCAGCTTTTGGGCCATAGCAGTAGCACATTGAGTGGGAGCTGACTTTAGTCCAGGGACTTACGAGGTAGCCTAGCTGGCGTTCGTAGGCCGAAGTCTTTTTCCATATTTTCTGTTTGTTTTCATTATGCCGAGACAGACACTATGTATTTTTTATTCAGACTTGTTTGTAGCACTCTTTAGTGGTTCGTGAGATAGCGACTCCAGCCTTGAGTAGTGAAATATTAAACTTCCGCATTTATTTATAACGCTCGTTATTTTTTTATCATTGTTATAAATGTTGTGTTGTTATCCAAAGGTTCAAATGTTTGGCTTGCCTAGCTCCAACAGTAGGCACCATCACGACTCCCGACAGTGGCAAATCCGGGTCGTGACAGAGGTCGACTCTGCCACCTTCTAAAAACTCAATAAGTATATGATCCATGAAATAAAGCATTATATCATCATTAAGGTCTATTGACGGTCAACTTTTACTCGCCCTTTTGAATTTAATTTATTTATATTTAATAATTTATAATGAACATTTTGAATATTTGTTTATCAATAACACACATTTTTACAAATTAATTTGGTATTAGTAATTTTAAAATTGATAATTCAATGTTTTAATACGTGCAATCTTACCATTATTAAAATAACCTTATATATATATATATATATATATATATATATATATATATATAGATTTGATCTTACAATTAGTTTAATTGGTTATTCTTTGATTTTTAGTTAATTGGTCTGTAATTTCAATAAATTCGAAACTAATTTCACAATTTGGGAAACAAAATATTTTATAATTGTTAGTTTTACAATAATTAGTAGTGTATATGATAACTATAATTTTGTAACGACCCGACCGGTTGTTTTAAGATTTAACCCCCCGATCCCCTATTAACTGCTTTCCCCATATTTGTTTCTGCTATTTTGATTCTGCAGAATGTTTTGCTTTGAGTTTCGGAGTATTTTGGGACACTTAGTTCCTAAAAGACAGCGTAAGCTTTAGAATTCGGACCGTAGTCGGAACAATGTGACGATGGCCTCGGAATGAAATTGTGTTGATTCCATTAGATCCGTTGGGTGATTCCGGGCTTAGGGGCGTATTCAGATTGTGTTTTGGAAGTCCGTAGCTTATTTAGGATTTAAATGCCAGAAGTTTAATTTTTGAAGTTTCCGAATTAATAGTGAGATTTTGATATCGGGGTCAGAATCCGATTTCAAAAGTAGGAAAAGCTCCTTAGTATTGAATGTGACTTTTGTGCTACGACGACCCGGCCCGTCGTCTCATGTGTTATTTCTCCGTTCCCCACCCCCATTTCCTGCTTCTTCATATTTCGTTATCGATATGTGGTGTGTTAGAGTTGGGTTGGATTGATATTGATAAGAAATGAGACACTTAGTCTCTTTAAGGAAATGCTAGTTTGGAAAAGTCAATCGGATATTGACTTGCGAGTTAGAGGTCTCAGAATTGATTTCCGATGATTTGGTTAGCTTTGAGGGATAATTTGCGACTTAGGAGTGTGATCGGAATTGATTTTGGAGGCCCGATGTAGAATTAGGCTTGAATTGGCGAAGTTTGAATTTTGGCGAATTCCGGTTGATAGGTGAGATTTTGATCCGGGGTGGGAATGGAATTCCGAGAGTTTCAGTAGCTCCGTTAGGTGATTTTGGATGTGCGGGTAAAATTTCAGGTCATTTGGAGGTGTTTTGGTCGGGTTTTTGATTGAATCTCTGTTTCGGAAGTTTTGAAGAAACTTAGGCTTGAATTCGATGTGAAATGGTGATTTTAGTGTTGTTTGAGGTGTTTTGATGATTGGAACAAGTTCAAATGATGTTTTGGGGAATGTTGGTGTTTTTGGTTGAGGTCTCGGGGGCCTCGGGGAGATTTCGGGTGGCTAAATGCATCATTTTTGGACTTGAGGAATTGCTTATTTTTCCAGCTATGGTGTTGCAGAAAGTCCATTCTTCGCGTTCGGGTGTGTGTGTCGCGAACGCGTAGGGCAAAGTGCGGAGGCCTGGAAAGTGTTCATCGCATTTGCGTTGGGGCCACGCGTTCGCGTAGGTTGAGTTCCTGGTGTTTCACATTCGCGTTTGGGAGCATTATGTTCGCGTAGAGGTAAGTAGAGGGCCAACCTATGTGTTCTTCGCGTTCACGTTTATGCGGTCACGTTCACGTAGGTTTGGGGCCCAAGCATTCGCGTTCACGGGGGAACATACCTGTTCGCGAAGTGCAATTTTGGTAAGAGGAAAAGTTATGCATCGCGAACTTGAGTGTGGTCTCGCGTTCACATAGAAGGAAAACTGGGCATCAGAAGGGTTATTAGTTGATATTTCATCTGCGAGCCTCTGTTATTTTTCCTCCATTGTTGAGCGATTGTGGAGCTTGGGAGACCTAATTGAAGAGGGATTCAAGGAGGATTGATTGGAGGTAAGTTCCTTAGCCTAAATACACGAGATTATGTTAGATTTAACATAAACATTGGTTGAAATTCACCAAAAAGGGGCAAAGTTAGGGCTTGAGTTTTGATATTTCAAATTGGAATTTGATAGGTCATTTGAGCTCGGATTTGGGAGTTCTTGGTATGTATGAACTCGTGGAAAGACAAGGAATCGGATAATGTAAGTTTTGTAATTTTTCGAGAAGTGGGCCCGGGGCTCGGATTTTGCTAGTTTCGAGATTTTTGCTATTTCTTGATTAATTTCAATTGGGTATTGTTCCCTTGGCATAATTTAATGTATTCGCTCTGATTTTGGTTAGATTCGATGCGCATTGGGGCCAATTGAGGGGCAAAGGCATCGTGAGTGAGGAATTTCATCGGTTTGAGGTGAGTAATACTTGTAAATGATATTCTGAGGGTTTGAAACCCCGGATTTGCACATCATAGTGTTGTATTGAGATGACTTGCACGCCGGATATGAGTGTGGGGTAGAGAACCATTGGGGATTGTGACTTGGTTCGCCCCGGTTGTTGATTTTACCGTGTATTTGACTATGACGTGTTGTTTTTCACTATGACTTTGGCTTATTGCCATATTTGGGGCTTATTGCCGACTATTTGAACTCCTTGTGAGCTATCATCGCTGTTTTCCTCATTATTTGAAATATTATTTGAACTCAGTCCATTTGAATTACATTGTTTCATGAACTCATCTATATTTTTACTCAACCTTGAGTTTTAACTGATATTTGAACGATTGTTTGAGCTGAGCATTTCTGTTTTCATTGATGCCCGAGGGGATTATGATTATTTTGGACTGATTGACGTCGAGTCATGATTGAGGATCTGATGAGTGATGTGAGTAGGCTTTCAGGCCTCGAGTGATGAGAGGAGGCTATCAGGCCTCGAGTGATTGGTGAGAAGGGTTTCGGGCCTCGAGTGTTATGTGAGGAGGATTTCAGGCCTCGAGTGTATTATGAGCAGGCTTTCAGGCCTCGCATTGATATTGTTCAGGCTTTCAGGCCTTATTGATAGCTCTTGGGCTATAGGAGCCCCTCCGGAGTCTGCACACCCACAGTGAGCACGGGTATCCATATGAGTGAGAGTGAGCCCGATGGGCTGATGTTGTACTTATGTGAGTTGGAAGTGAGCCCGAGAGGCTGATGTGAGTTGGGAGTGAGCCCGAGGGGATGCTATTGTACCATGTGATTGAGACTGAGCCCGAGGGGCTGATACTGTTCTGAGCGGTTGATATTGAGCCCGAGGGGTTGGTGCTGTTTGAGCTGTGCCCGAGGGGAGAACTTTTATGTGCTCATCTTACATACTTATTTGCATTTTACCTGTTATGATAAGGTGTTTGTGCCCAAGGGGTGGATTTTCTGTGCTAATCAGCACTAACTATTTTTAAACAATTTCGTAATTATAGAAATGACCATTTTCAAAAGAGATTTGAACTGAGCTTAATCATTTCTAAAAAGTTCATTAATTTTACCATTTTCTCGGAAATTGTACCCGGCTTCTGTATAGCCTGTTGGTTGCTTTACGGGATATGTTGCCTCTCAGTTATTATTTACTTTTATTACTCATTGAGTTGGAGTACTCACTTTACTCCATGCACCTCACATGCAGTTGCAGGTGTTGTTCACCCGGAAGTGGGTTAATAGCTGATTGAAGGTATTACAACTGTAGTGGGCAAGGTGACCGCCAGCGTTCGCGGCACCGTACTTTATCTTTTTATTTCAAATTTTATTCTATATATTATTATTTGCTCAGTAGTTGTGTTCAGTCTTCTTTAGATGCTCGTGACTAGTGACACCCCGGTCGAACTGTGTTGGGTTGTAATTTAATGGTTTTTTATGCCTTTAAGATGTATTTTTGATTCATTATGTGTAATGATTGTTAAAGAGATGATTTGGGTTAGTTGGGTGGCCTTGTCTTCACAAAAGGCGACATCACGACCGGGTTTGGAAATTGGGTCGTGACATGTGCAAAATTTGGTGTCAATCGGACTTGGTTTGGATGGTTTCGACATCGGTTATAGGATTCATGAAACTTCATGTTCTTTAGGTTTGGATTGGAGGGTGACTTATGGTTTTAGCATAGTTTGATGTGATTTGGGGGTTGGACTATGTTCGTATGATGTTTTAGGATTGGTTGGTGTCTTTGTTTGAGGTCACGGGGGCCTCGGTTGTGTTTTAGATACTCAATGGATCATTTTTCGACTTGGAGAAGGATAAGATTTTTCTTCTTTTGAGTTGTAGACTTTCCTTCATCGTGATAGTGTGAGTGTAACGACCCGACCGGTAGTTTTGAGTACTAGCGCTCCGTTCAGCAGTCGGAGGCCATGAACAGCTTCATTTCAGGTATTATGACTTGTTCGCATGGTCAGAATTTAAATTTAGGAAGATCGAAGTTAAATTTAGATGAGAATTCTCATTTGAGAAGCTTAAAGTTAAAAGAATGAACTAGGATTGGATTTTTGAGTAAACGCCCTCAGAATTGGGATCCGAAGGTTGCAGCATGTTCGTATGATGATTTTGGACTTGGGCGTATGCCCGGATTGGGTTTTGGATAACCCGGGAGCGTTTTGGCGCCTAATGTGGAAGTTAGCATTTTAGAAGAAATTCTATAAGTTTGGCTTGAAGAGCATTTCAATATTATCAAAGTCCGTTTGGAATTCCTAGACTGTGAATAGCTCCTTATAGTAATTCTAGAGTTGGGGGCGTAATCGAAAGTGAATTCGGAGGTCCGTAGACCAGTTTCAAGCCATTTGGCTAAAGTTAGAAATTTGAATGTTTTGGAAATTTTGACCGGGGGGTTGACTTTCTGATATTGGGGTCGGAATCAAATTCTGGAAGTTGGAGTAGGTCCGTAATGTCAAATATGACTTCGGTGCAAAATTTGAGGTCAATCGGACGTGATTTGAAAGGTTTAAACATCAGAAAAAGTTAGAAATTTTAAAGTTCAAAAACTTGGATTTGGGGTGTAATTCGTGATTTGGTGTTGTTTGACGTGATTTGAAGCCTCGAGCAAGTCCGGAATGTGTTTTGGGATTGGTTAGTATGTTTGGTCGGGGTCCCGGGGGCCACGGGTGGAATCCGGGAGGTTAATGGATCAAAACTTGGAAATTTGGAAAAGCTGCTTCTGTCATAATGGACCGCAGAAGCGGGATCGCAGATGCGGTCTTTATCTCGCAGAAACGGAAGGGGGGGGGCAGGCCAAGTAGCCGTAGAAGCGGTCCATAATCCGCTGATGCGGAACCGCAGAAGCGATGGGTAAGAACGCTGAAGCGGAAAAACCTAGGGTCGTTTGGAACCGCAGAAGTGGATTTTTGTCCGCATAAGCGAGACCGCTCCGCAAAAGCGGAAAACGACTGGGGCAGAGAGTTTTAAAAATCCGATTTGGGCTCATTTCATTTCATTTTCTTCCATGGGAGCGATTTTTGGAGCAGCTTTGAGCGACATTTTCATCATCAAGCATGGGGTAAGTGATTTTTACTGGTTTTGTGTTAAATACATTGATTATATATGGATTTAAGCATGGAAATTAGAGTAAATATTGAGGTTTTGGTTGAAAACCTAGAAAATTATAAACTTGGAATTTAGCCACGATTTTGAGTATGGAATTAGGATAAAATTGTATATTTGAGACCCTAAGGTCATGGGTAATCTTTCCCTTCGAGAAAAATTTGGATTTGCGGGCACGTGCGCCTAAGGGCATTTTGGTCATTTCACTAAACAAAGTTGGGAATTGTATAATTTGAATTGTTAGCGAGTATTTGAGTATATTCTCATTATTTTTCCG
>MU783148.1:109006-192025 GCA_026770625.1 Nicotiana glauca | reverse complement strand
TCCCGGGAGATCCCCCTGCACTTTTATTTTGGGACTACGGGACGGTATCCCGGGAGAACCCCCTGCACTTTTATGTTGGGACTACGGGACGGTATCCCGGGAGATCCCACTGCATTTTAGTTTTGGACTACGGGACGGTATCCCGGGAGATCCCCCTGCACTTTTATTTTGGGACTACGGGACGGTATTCCGGGAGATCCCCCTGCACATTGATGATTGGATTACGGGACGGTATCCCGGAAGATTATTTGATATTGATATAAGATCTGGACTACGGGACGGTATCCCGAGAGATTCTTTGATATTGATATGAGATATGGACTACGGGACGGTACCCCGGGAAGTTCCATTGGACAGTTGAGAATAGGCCTACAGGACGGTATCCTGGTAGACCCTCGTCGGTATTCTTGAAATGTTGATGTATTTACTCTGTGTTTCTGTTTTGTCTTGCAGTATTATATTTCATTGATCTGTCTTATCACTTCGCAATGTTCATTAGTTTTCATCATACTTCGATATTATTAATCTCTTGCTATTTTATTGTTTCTGTCTCAGTAGGGCCTTGACCATTCCTCGTCACTACCCAACCGAGGTTAGGCTTGGCACTTACTATGTACTGCTGTGGTGTACTCATGCTACTCTTCTACAAACTTTTGTTATGTAGATCCAGGTACTTCTGGTCAGACTTTCTATCAGTGATTCAGGCGATACATTAGAATACTTGAGGTTTATTCTGCTGTGTCCGCAGATCGAAGAGTCTCCTTCTACTCTAGCTTATAGTTATAGTACCATTTCATGTGTTCAGTTGTGTAGACATTTCTGGATGTTAGAGCCGTGACTTATAGTTTTTTAGCCTGTGTTGCCCGTGGGTTTCCCGGTCTTGGAGGTTACTTCAGTGTTTGGTATTAAAGTGTATGTGCCAGGCGGCAATTGTATACATTTTTCATGTTATTTAGTTTTTATTTTAAATTTCGAAATTGTTATTACTTTCGAAATGTGTTAGGCTTACCTGGTCGCAAAGACTAGGTGCCGTCATGACGTGTTCACAATTGGTGAACTAGGGTCGTGACAGCGAGGAGGTTCGCAATCGTGAATGCTTAAAATGAGGCAGAGGGAATTTTGTTCTATGCGGTCATGGGAAAAGGAATGCGAAAATGTAGTATTGGTGGAAGTTGAATCACAAATGTGTGTGCTACGCCATGTCCGCAAAGAGGAAGAAGTGAGGTAGCTGTGGAGTGCAAGTTTCTCTTCGCGATCGCATGAGGTCAACCGCGATTGCGTAGAGCTGAGCAGTGCAAGTATCGCGTTTGTATAGGGAGTATCATGTTCGCTTAGGGTAAATCTGGGAGCTAGCAAAGTTGCTCTTCGCGATCGCGTGAGATATTCCACAATTGCAATTAAGTTCACGTCTGGGAAGAACATAAAGTTCAAAATTGAGAGTCTTGAGTTCGTATCAAAAAATTCAATTGAGAGCTCGATATGAAGCAAATTTTGGAAAGATTTTTTAAGGGAGTTTTCGAGTGATGATTCCTAACTCCATTTTTCTTATAACCCATTAATCTAAACGTGAATTCATAATTTAATTTGGGATTTGGGAAAAAATCGGATTTGGGTTTTGATTATGATTTTGGCATCGGATTTTTGGATAATTTTTGTATGGTTAGACTCGTGAGTGAATAAGAGTTCATAATCCGCAACTTTTACCCTATTTCGAGACGTGGGACCGGGGTCATTTTGTGGTAATTTTCCTAATTTTGTGTATTATCTTTTAATTAATTAGTTGAATTAGTTACTTGAAGTCATATTTACATTATGCAATTACTTTTAATAGATTTGGGCCATTTAGAGTTGGATACTCGTGGCAAGAACATGGTATTGAGTTGATTGAGCTAGTTCGAGGTAAGTGGCTTGTATAACTTTTTGTGGGGGAACTCCCCTTAGGATTTGGTATTGTTGATATATGAAATACCTTGTATGTGAGGTGACGGGTGCGTACATCTGCTAATTGTTGAAAATTCTATTTTTTCCTTAAGTAACTATACTTGTGTTTTCTTACCTGCTTATACTACTTGCGATTTAAGCCTATTGTTATCTTAGGAAAGCATGTCTAGTTGACTTAATTGATTTACTTGCTCAAACTGCTTCTGAATTCTATGCAGAATGCTAGGTTAGAATTACTGCCTATTTTGATGTTGTTTATGTGTGTTTACTTTGGGATTACGGGCAATTTCCCTGTAGATCACCCTTGCCTGTTTATTTGGGACTACAGATTGATATTTTTGTAGATCCCCCATGCACAGTTATATGGAACTACTGGAGTGGAACCGGTAGGTTCCCCTAGTAGTGGGTATTTATATTTGGGGGCTACGGATAAGGATTCAGGTAGATCCCTGACGCACAATGAGTTGGATTACAAAACGACACCCGGGAGATCCACTGGACATTTACATTTAGGGGCTACAGGACGGTATGCTGGTAGATCCCCGGTTTGCTGGATATTTACATTTGGGGGCAACAAGATGATATCCTGCTAGATCCCGGGTTGCTATCTCTATGTTGAGCAGTATTTTTTCTGTGATATTTTCTCTATTGTATTTGTTGTTATTCTTATTATCATGCGTTACTTCATACTGTGAGCATTTAATTATATTGTCGCATTCTATATTGTTTTGCCTCATTTTCCAGCTATAATTAGTAAGGCCCTGACCTTCCTCATCACTACTCTACCGAGGTTAGGCTTGTCACTTACTGAGTACCGCAGTGGTGTACACATGCCCTTTCTATGCATAGTTCTTCATGTGCAGATCCAGGTTGTTCGGCTTAGCCCTACCATCCTAGAGATGAGGCGAACCTTCAGAGACTACGAGGTATATCTGTCGTATCTGTAGACCGAGGAGTCCCTGTCCATTCTCTATTATAGTTACATCCATTATGTATTTATTTTGATTGAGACATTCTAGAGTTAGAGCATTATGTAGTATCCATACCTTTTGATTTCATGAGATTCCGAGCTTTGGGAGTTGTTTTAGTTTGAGAGTTTGTATTGTCTATGCCGATCGACATCTTAAACGCTTTATTTATGTTTATTACATAGGTTTTTGTTAGTTTTGTATTTCATTTATTGCTACACAAATTGTTAGTCTTACCTAGTCGTAGAGACAAGGTGCCGTCACGACAGTTCATGGAGGGCGAACTCGGGTCGTGACAAATTTTGTTACATTTTGTTGAAAATAATTATGTTTATCCAGGATTAAATGGACTAGAAGCTATAATTGCAATTCTCTATTTAATATAATGTGAATAAGTTTTAAATTAATTTTGGCCCAAATAGAAGCCTATGTCCGGGGTACCCGGTCTAAACAACCCATTCTTCTGTACTTTAGCAATCCATGCCACTCCTATTAGAACAACCAAGACTTGCCAGGTCACCCGTCTCTCAAACTCACACAACAAGCACAAACCCTCTAGGCACTCCTGTCACGACCCCAGTTCGCCCTCCGTGAACATGTCGTGATGGCACCTAGTCCCTATGACTGGGTAAGCCAAATAATGCAGAAAAACAACATAACTTGCGGAAATAAATAATTAAAACTAAACAACTAGAAGACAACTATATATAAATGCCACTCGGCATATACAACTCAATAACGCAGAGGTCTACAGTATCACCCTAAAACCTGGAATTTCACGGGAACACAAGCTGACAAACTGTAATACACTGCGTTAACTCCATAATATCTATAACAACAGTATAAAAGGGAAAGCTAACTGCTAAAGCTATAATAAGATAGAGACTTCTGGTATGCGAACGCGGTAGATGTACCTCGAAGATTCTGCTAAATATTTATGCCTAAAGGATAATACGCGTGGGTGGAGGTTCCTGGATCTACACACGATAAACATGCACAGAAGGGGCATGAGTACACCACAACAGTAATCAGTAGGTGCCAAGCCTAACCTCGGTCGGGTAGTGATGAGGAAGGTCAGGGCCGTACTGAGATTAAATAAAATAATAAAGTTGCAACAGTATGAAATAAATAGTATAAATGAGTACAACTATGAAGTAAGACAGGTAAACCAGACAACAATAAAGCATAGGGAATAAGGTAACATGGAGTAAAATAGTCCAATACCAGTAACAATAATGAGGATCTCCCAGTATACCGTCATGTAGTCCATCTCATCAACTGTCCAAGGAGCTCCCGGGATATCGTCCCATAGTCCATCATATGAGTATATCCGAAGGATCTCCCGTGATACCACCGCGTAGTCCATCTAGTAATATGTAGGGGGATCTACCGAGAACCTAACCCGTAGTCCCAAAGTAAATATGCAGGGGATCTACCGAGAATCTAATCCGTAGTCCCAAAGTAAACAAACAAGAGGGAGCTACAGGAATCCCACATCTGTAGTCCCAATGTAATTACGCAACCACAACCAGAGGATATTCAGAAATGTAGTACAACAATACAAAGCAATAGATAGGTCTATCCTAACATGATTCACGTAGTACAACCAAGGCAACAAAAGAAAATAGAGAATTTAGATCAACTAAGCATGCTTTTTTAAACTAACACAGGCTACAATTGCAAGTAGAATAAAACATATATGAAAGAAACTCAGTCCAAATATTTTAAGTAAAAATAGGGTTTTCAACAATTAGCTCAAGTACGTGCTCGTCACCTCCCGTACATGGAATTCAATTACCAAATATCATATCCTAAGGGGAAAGGTCCTCCGCACAATATTAGACAAGCCACTTACCTCGAACCAGCTCCAAATTCAACTTGAAATCACACTTCTGCCACGAGTATCTGACTCCAAATGGCCCAAATCTATTCAATTCAATTACATATTATAAATAACATCTCAAGCAACTGATTCTACTATTTAATTCAAAGCTAAGACGCAAAATTAGGTAAAATGACCAAAATACCCCTCAAGCCAACGTCTCAGAATCGGATGAAATTAACATTTTCAAAACCCTCGCACTCTCACGAATCTAACCATATAAAAATCTATAAAATCAGAGGTCAAACACCCATTCAAAACTAAACAATTCGGTATATGAAGTTTTACCCATTTTCCATTAAAAATCCAAAATTAGAAGAGGAATTCATGATTAGATTAGCGGGTTTAAAGAAACAAATGAGTTTAGAATGATTACCAAATTGTTGCCCTTGAAAATCGCTCGAAATCTGTCCCAAATCCTAGCTCCAGAGCTTGAGTTTTGGTAAAAATGGCTAACCTTCGGATTTTGCAATGTTTATACTGCCCAGGCGTTTAATGCATTGCGAACGTGGAGGAAGTCACGCATTCACGAAGAAGGAAATTGAAGGCTGCTAATTTTTGCTTCGCGAACGCAGAAACCGGCTCGCGAACACGAAATAGGAAAATATGGTGGCCCAGGATTAACTCATCGCGAACGCGTGGAATGATACGCGAACCCAATGGATGGTATGAGAACGTGAAGGAGGAAATGATAGACCTTCGTGAATGCAGGGACAATGAACGCGAACGTGAAGAATAAGTTGGTCGTCCTCCAAAATTACTCTACGCGAATGCATGGAGGAGGACGCGATCGCGAATAGGAAAAGGGGTATACAACAACTATAGGATTTTTTCTACAATGTTACATAACTCAAAAATGCTCCGTTGAGCATCCGAAACACACCTGAGGCCACTGGGACTTCAACCAAACCTACAGACATACCCCATAACATCATTAAAATGTGTACCAATCCTTAAACCGCCTAAAACAACGTTGGAAACTCGAATTAATTAATTATTTAAGCCTAAGAAATTCAAATTTTCTCGAAACACGCTTTTGATAAAAAACATAACCAAACCACGTCCGAATGACCTAAATTTTTTTACACACATATCCCAAATGACATGTCGGAACTAGTGTAACTTCAGGAATTCCATTCCGACGCTCGGAACAAAATCTCACTATCGGACCGGAAACTTCAAAAACTCAAACTTTAGCATTACAAGCCTAAATTAGCTACTAACCTCTAAAACATATTCCGACCAAGCTCCAAACCCCAAAAACACCTAACAGAGCTAACAGAACCATTAGATTTCCATTCCGAGGCCATCTTCACATTGTTCCAATAACAGTCAACTGTCCAACACTTAAGCTCTCGTTTAGGGACTAAGTGTCCCAAAACTCTCTGAGACTCAAAACGGAACATCCCGACAATTCAAATTAGCAGAAATAGACTTGGGAAAGGAAGTTAATGGGGGATTGAAGCGTTAATTTTTAAGGTGACCGGCTAGGTTATCACATCCTCCTACACTTAAACATTCATTCGTCCTTGAACGAGTATAAATACATACATGAAGTAGTGAAAAGATGAGGGTAATTGATGCGCATATCCTGCTCGGTCTACTAGGTTACCTCCTCGGCCGACTGAATCCGCCACCGAACCTTTACTGAAGTAATGTTCTTTCACCTCAACTTTCTGACCTTTCTATCCAATAAAACCACTGACTCCTTAACATAAGTGAGATTCGTGTCAAACTGGACTGAACTAAAATCCAACACGTGCGACGGGTCACCGTGATATCTCCATAGCATCGAAACATGAAATACCGGATGAATTTCTGCCAAGTTAGGTGGTAAGACAAGCTCATAAACAACCTCCCCAACACGCCTCAATATCTCAAAAGGGCTAATAAACCTCAGACTCAACTTCTCTTTCTTCCCAAAACTCATAACGCCGTTCATAGGCGAAACCCAAACCTTCTCCAGTGCATCCCGAACCAACTCTGTGCCAAATAGCTTGGAGATTGGAGATCTTCACCTCCTACCATATAAAGCCTTATACGGCGCTATCTTAATGCTAGACTCATAACTGTTGTGTAAGAAAACTCCGCCTATGGTAAGAACTAATCCCAAGACCCTCCAAACTATTTCACATATGCACGGAGCATATCCTAAAGAATCTAGATAGTGCACTCGGAATGTATGTCCGTCTGGGAGTGAACTGTTGTGCTCAAATCCATCCGAGTACCCAACTCCTGCTGAACGACCCTCCAAACCGTGATGTAAACTGAGTACCTCTGTCTGAAATAATAGAAACTAGAATACCATGCAGATGAACGATCTCCCAAATATAAATCTCCTCCAATCGCTCTGATGAATAAGTAGTACACATAGAAATAAAATGAGCAGACTTGGTCAGCCGATGTACAATCAACAAAATGGCATCAAACTTCTTTGAGGTTCGTGGGATTCCAACTACGAAGTCCATGATGATCCACTCCTACTTCCACTCCGGAATCTCTATCTGCTGAACTAACTCACCCAGTCTCTAGTCCTCATACTTCACCTGCTGACAGTTGAGCCATCTAGCTACATATTCAATTATATCCTACTTCATCCTCCTCCACCAATAGCGTTGTCTCAAATCCTAATACATCTTCGCGGCACCCATATTTATGGAATACCGCAAACTATGGGCCTCTACTAAAATCAACTCCCGAAGCCCGTCAACATTGGGTACAGAGACCCGGCCCTGTATCGTCAATACCCCATCATCTACAATAGTCACATCTTTGGCATCGCCGTGCTGAACCATGTCCTTGAGGATAAGTAAATTAGGGTCATCATGTTGTAGCTCCCTTATACGATCGAATAAGGAAGACCGAGAAACCACGCAAGCTAGGACCCGACTGGGCTCCAAAATATCCAATCTCACAAACTGACTGGCTAAGACCTGAACATCCATCGGCATAGGCCTCTCTGAAGCTCGTAAATATGCCAAACTCCCCAAACTCTCAGCCTGGTGACTTAAGGCATCACCCCCACATTGGCCTTGCCCGGGTGATACAGAATAGTAATATCATAATCCTTCAACAATTATAACCACCTTCTCTAGCAAAAATTCAGATTCTTTTGATTGAACAAGTGCAACAAACTCCGATGGTCAGTATAAATCTAACAAGGCACAACGTAGAAATAATGACACCAGATTTTCAAGACATGAAGAATAGAAGCTAACTTAAGGTCGTGCACATGGTCATTATTATCATGTATCTTCAATTGTGTGGATGTGTAGAAAACCACCCAACCATCCTACATCAACACCGATCTAAGGCTAACCCGTGAGGCATCAAAATAAACTGTATAAGACCCAAAACTAGTAAGCAATATCAACACTGGGGCTGTAGTCAAAGCTATCTTGAGCTTCTGAAAGCTCGCCTCACACTCCTCTGTTTACTAGAATGTAGTACCCTTCTGGGTCAATCAGGTCATAGGGGCTGGAATAAATGAAAACCCATCCACAAAACAACGGTAGTAGACTGCCAAGCGATGGAAACTACAAATTTCTGTAGTTAAGGACGGTCTGGGACAACTTTGCTCTGTAGTTAAGGACGGTCTGGGCCAACTTTGCATGGCCTCTACCATTTTTGGATCCACCCGAATGGCCTCACTCGATACCACACGATCTAGTAATGCCGTAAAACTCAACCAAAACTCACATTTTGAGAACTTTGCATATAACTTCTTCTCACTTAGAGTCTGAAGCACGGTCCTCAGGTGATGCTCATGATCTTCCCGACTCCGGGAATACACCAGATTATAATCAATAAAAACAATAACAAACAAATCGAGATATGGGATATTTCGCTCCCACATCTTCATCTAATGGTAGCTTGAGTGCAAGTCAATCTTACAAAACACCTGTGCTTACTAAAGATGGTCAAATAGATCATTAATCTGAGGCAAAGGATAACGATTTTTTACAGTAACCTTGTTCAACTGACCATAATCTTTGCACATATACATGGAACTATCCGTTTTCTTCACAAACAAGACAGAAGTCTCCCAAGGTGAAACATTAGGTCGAATAAAATCCTTATCAAGCAATTGTTGTAACTCATCCTTCAACTCTTTCAACTTAGGAGGAGCCATACGATATGGAGGAATGGAAATGGGTTGAGTTCCCGGCAATAGATCAATGCATAAATCAATATCCCTATCAGGCGGCATGCCTTGAAGATCAGCTGGAAACATAACGGGAAAATCCCGTACCACTAGGACCGAATCAACACAAGGGATATCAAAACTAACATCTCTTACATAAGCTAAATACGTGGCACACCCCTTCTCAACCATACACCGAGCTTTAAGGAAAGAGATAACTCTATTGGGAGTGTGATCTAAAGTACCACTCCACTAAACACGCGGGATACCTAGCTTAGCTAGCATCAAGATCTTGGCATGACAGTGATGAAAAACATAATAGGTAGACAACCAGTCCATGCCCAAGATATTATCAAAATCAACCATACCGAGTAATAATGAATCAGCTCTCATCTCAAAACCATGAATAGTAACCAAACATGATCAATAAATACTGTCCACAATAAGAAAATCCCTCACAAGAGTAGAAACGTGTACAGGAGAACTCAAGGAATCTAGGGGTACACACAAATATTGAGAAAAATAAGAAGACACGTAAGAGTTTGTAGAGCCTGGATCGAATAGAACAGATTCATCTATATGACAAAATAGTATAATACATGTAATGACAAAATCAGAAGCAGCAACCTCGGTATGAGCAGGAATAGCATAATATCTAGCCTGGCCTTCCCCTCGAAGGAGACCTCTACCTCCTCGACATCAACCCCTAGCTGGCTTAGTAGAAGGGATAGTAGTTGGAGCTATGATCATAGCCTGATAACTCTCAGGAGAGCATTGTGGCTAAGTAGTCTATGAAGAGGCACCCCTACCAAGTCTGGGGAAATCCCTAACCATATGGCGTGTATTGCCACACTCGAATCTAGATCTAGGAGGACATGGTGGCTATGACTGGCTAGGATCAAGTCTGCTGGACTGACCCCTGAAAGCACCTCGCACGTGAGGCACGCTAGAAACCGGAGGTGTATAGTAAAGCTCCTGAGGTCTAGGTGGAGTTGGAGCACTGCTAGCTACTGGAAGGGCTGAATGAATGGCGCGAACCATATACCCCTACCATGACAACCTACTTCTGGTGTACGGGCACCAGAGTAGTGTCCCGACACTACAGACCTCTTAGCCTCCCACTCATCTCGCTCCCTAGTGAGCATATCCTCGATCCTCCTAGAAATACTCACTACCTGTTGATACAGAATGTCCATCTCCAAATCTCAAGGCATGCTAGATCTGATTGGTGGGATAAGTCCCTCAATGAACCGACAAACTCTCTCACAGATTGTAGCAACCAAGGCCGGTGTATGCCTAGCCAATCTGGTATAACGAATACCATACTCCGAGACGGTCATATCACACTAGCGCAAATGCACAAATTCTATACACCATATGTCCCTAAGGCTCTAAGAGATAAACTCTTTCATAAACATATCAAAGAACTTGGTCCAGGTAAGTGAAGCAACCTTCTCTGGACTGTCTATCTCATAAGTGTGCCGCCAATCGCAGGCGTCTCCCCAAAGATGGAAGGTAGTAAATGCAACTTCGCTAGATCCAGCTATAAGCATACTGCGAAGAATATAGTGGCACTCCTCTAGAAATCCCAAGGCATCCTCTAATGCGAATCCACTGAATACTGGAGAATCGTACTTCTTGAACCTCTCAAGTCTCTGTTGCTCGTCCTCTAAAGTAGTTGACCCATCCTTGGCTGAACTGGCACTACAGGCAGTACAGAAATGATCTCTGGGACCTAGTCCACATGCACTCTTTACTCAGAAGTGCAGGCGGCAGGAGTCTGGGCTCCTCCACCGGCCTAAGATGTGTCAGCAGCAAGGGGAACTCTCCTGGGATATCATCCCATAGTCCAACTGTCAACGTGCACGGGGACCTACCGAGAATCTAGATTGTAGTACCAAAGTAAACAAATAAGGGGGTAGCTAACGGAATCCCACATCCATAGTCCCAAGGTAAATGCACAACCACAACAAAAGGATATTCAAAAATGAAGTACAACAATACAAAGCAACCGATAGTTCTAGCCTAATAGGTAATTTAGGTCAACTAAGCATGGTTTTCTGAACTAACACAGGCTATAATTGCAAGTAGAATAAAACAGATATGAAACAAACTTAGTCCAAATATTTTAAGTAAAAATTGGGTTTTCACCAATTGGCTCAAGTACGCGCTCGTCACCTCATGTACAAGGCATTCAATTACCAAATATCAAATCCTTAGGGAAAAGGTCCCCCACACTAGGTTAGACAAGCCACTTACCTCGAACCGACTCCAAAATCAACTTGAAATCACAATTTTGCCACGAGTAATGGCAAAAATCTATTCCATTCAATTACATATTGTAAATAATATCTCAAGCAACTAATTCTACTATTTAATTCAAATCTAAGAGGCGAAATTAGGTAAAATGACCAAAACGCCCCTCAGACCAACGTATCGGAATCAGACAAAATTAATATATTCAGAACCCTCGTACTCTCACGATTCTAACATTATAAAAATCTCTCAAATCGAACATCAAACACCCATTCAAAACATAAAAAATTTGGTCTATGAAGTTTTACCTATTTTCCATTCTAAAATCCAAACTTAGAAGAGGAATACGGGATTAGATTAGCGTTTTATAAGTAAAAAGGAGTTTAGAATCATTGCCCAGTTGTTTTCCTTGAAAATCCCCGAAATCACTCCTAAATCCGAGCTCCCAAACTTGAGTTTTGGTAAAAATGGCTAACCCTTGAATTTTAAAATGTTTATACTGCCCGGGCGTTTAATGCACCGCAAATGTGGAGGAAGTCACGCATTCGCGAAGAAGGAAAATGAAGACTGCTAATTTGTGCTCCACGAACATGGAAGAAGGCTCTCGAATGTGAAGGAGGAAAATATGGAGGCCTAAGATTTACTCATCGCGAACGCGTGGAATGATACACGAACGCGAATGGTGGACTTTGCATGGTACGCTAACACGATGGATGATATGCGAACGCGTTGGAGGAAATGACAAGGCTTCGTGAACGATGGGGAACTAAATGCAAACATGAAGAGTAAATTAGTCCTCCTCAAAAATTACTCTTTGTGAACGCGTGGAAGAGGACGCGATAACAAAGAGGGAAAGGGGTCGGCAATAGCTGAAGGATTTTCTGCAATTTTACACAACTCCAAAATACTTCGTTGAGCATCCGAAACACACTCGAGGCCCCCGGGACCTCAACCAAATATACAGACATATCCCATAACATCATTGAAACTTGTACCAATCCTTAAACCACCTAAAACAACGTTGGAAACTCAAATAAATCAATGATTTATGCCTAAGAACTTCAAATTCTCTCGTTACACGCTTTCGATCAAAACCCTAACCAAACCATGTCCGAATGACCTGAAATTTTACACACACATCCCAAATGACATGTCAGGACTACTGCAACTTCTGTAATTCCATTCCGACCCTGGGATTAAAATATCTCTATCGGACCGGAAACTTTAAAAATTCAAACTTTGGCATTTCAAGCCTAAATTAGCTACGGACATCTAAAACACATTTCGAACACGTTCCCAACCCTGAAATTACCTAACGGACTTGACAAAACAATCAGATTTCTATTTCGAGTCCATCTTTACACTGTTATTACTACAAACAAATGTCCATCACTTAAGTTCGCATTTAGGGACTAAGTGTCCCAAAACTCTCCGAGACTCAAAACCGAATATGCAGGCAATTCAAATTAGTAGAAATAGTCTTGGGGAAGTAAATTAATGGGGGATCGGCGCATTAATTCTTTGACGACCAGCCGGATTGTCAAACCTTCATTTCATAGATCAACAACCCACATTATTAACTCCCATATTCCTTTAATTTCAAATACACCTCCAGATCTTATCTTCACCGTCAAAATCTCTAGTTCCAACAAACACTAAATCTTCCTATAAAATTGTTAAATACTTAAAAAATCCGGACCGTTGATCTAAATGATCAACGACCCAAATTTCATCTCTCAAACATAAATCAGAGACAGTCGACACCAATGCCCAAAACCCTAATTATTTCCCCTTGACTCTACCGCCCCCTTTCCTTTTTATCTATTGTGTCTCTCAACTCACATGCCTTATTAATCAATAAACCTTGCACAAATTTATGCAAGGTCACAAATCTTGACCCAGAGTCTTCATATTTGCTTCCCTATCCGCGAATCTTACCAAAACCTTCCCTATTTCAGCATATGAATTTAAAATCTCGAGTTCACCGACCTAGAAACAAGCATAAAACTTTAGTCTTCAAAGCCTTCGATGGTGCAACAAAATCTCAAATGCATGATGTATTTCATGATGATTATTCATAGTCGGAGGTCAAACACAATGACCTCTAGATCTCTGGTCTTTATCCAATGGTTCTTCACTTACAACGACTATCATGCACTCATGTAAGATTCTCACTCATTCTTTCTATCTGACTCACTTTGATTTCTCCGTCTCTACTACCATCATCCGTCCTTCATCATTTTCAACTATCATTTTAAATCTCTAAAACCCTAGGGCTTCATAACCTCTATTATTTGGGGCTTTGAATTCTATCACCAAATACACAACAAGATATACCAACGAACTACGCCTAGAATATTAGAATTTAATAGTTATTTGGAAAATATTTGATAAAGGTAAAAGTTGTTGGTCAATTTCTTCTTTTCCTTATCTTTCTTATCCTTAGTGTGATGTTGATTGAGGGCTTGATCGAGGCTTTCCTTAAGGATAATTTGAACACTCGTTTGGTTTGATGACCTAAAGGAGGTCAGTAAAACCTCGACCTTATTCTTCTCTTAATAATTTAATCCTAAATTTGAACAGCTTTACTATTTTTGTTGAATGATGTTATCAAATAATGTGTTCATGTTCATAAGTATTTTTGTGAGTTTATGATTGCTAAGTAGAATCTGCGATCGTGAATTTCTTAAGTTGCTGAAATTTGAATTATATGTTGATATTGATATGCATCCAATGATTTATGTATATTGTTAACTTTGAAATGACTAAAGAACTTCTTAATGTTCTTAATATCTATTTTCAAACCTTTCTAAAAGTCTAGTAGGACTGTTGTGACTGCGATGCTAATCTGTTTTGAATATCATTTTTCATTTCATACTTGTTTATTTAGTAACATAGACTCAATCAGAGTATGATCCTATTTAGTGTTAAGAATTACATTGTTATCGTTGTACCGATGCACTAGCTTATGAACTTTGAACATGTTCTTATCTCATTAATATGCCTTTATGATCCTGTTAATTACTTGATTAAACTCATGACTGTTTATGCAAACTTGTCGTAAGATATTTAAATATCTATATCACTTTTGTGTATATTTTGAGATTACTTTACACTTAGTTTAAGTTATGAAGGAAGGATGAGATGTATTTACATTATCATGACATATTTACTTAGCTAAAATACAGATTGTAGTGACCCAACCGGTTGTTTTGAGAATTGAAGTTCTGATTAGTGGAATAAAATCTTGAGAAGCTTCGTAATATCTGTATTGACTTACGTGCACGGTCGAATTCAGTTACCGGATGATTCAGAGTCAAATTGGAAGAAAGAATTTAGTTTTGGAAGCTTAAGCAGTAAGAATTGATCAGAATTTGTCGTTTGTGTAAATGGATCTAGAATGGGTTTCGGATGATTTCAACAGTATTCTATGATTATTTTTAACTTAGGCGTGCGTGCGGATTTGGAGGTCCGTATGGTAATTTCAAGCATTTAAGTGAAAGTGTAAAAGTTGATGTTTGGAAGATGGAGAAGTTTGATTAATAGTTGACTTTTGTGATATCGGGGTCAGAATACAATTTCAAGAGTTGGAACAACACGATCATGTAATTTGGTACTTGTGTGCAAAATTTTGAATTGTTCTGGGTTGATTTGATTTCAGCACGAGTTTTAAAAGTTGAAAGATTTGAATGTTCGTAAATTCGATCCATGATGTGATTTATAGATTCAGTGTTATTTGATGTGATCTGAGATGTCGAGCAAGTTCTTGTTAGGTTATGGAACTTGTTGGTATGTTTATATGGGATCCCAGGGGCCTCGAGTGTATTTCGGATGGATTACGAGCCATTTTCTTCTATGTTTGGACTACTGAACTGTTGGTGTGTTGTTTCCTTAATCTCGTTTGTGTCACTACATTCGCGTTCTCTTAGTCTAATTTTGGAGGGTGAATTACTTATTCTTGATTTTCGCATGATTTCCTTAGAGATCACGATAGTCATCTTCTTCCTTCTTCGCATTCAAAGCCATTTATTCACCTTCGCGTGGTAGAAACTAGGAGTTGGGCACTAGTGACCTTTTCGTCTAGGTGTTCGCATTCAATCGTCCGCGATTGCATAAGTATTCCTTCTACTCTTTTTTGTTCGCCTACGTCTTCATGCATTCGCATAGCTCAGTTCAAGGGCCACCATATTTTCGTTCTTTGCGATCGCAGAAGTTTGTTCGAGATCGCGTAGAACTGATTCCGATTAGTGCCCATTTCCGCTTTGTGATCGCATCTATTTTTTCGCGATCGCGATGTACAAATACCTGGGCAGCCTATAAAGTACTATATTTTGAGGGTTAGAAATTTTCAACATTTCTTTTTAAGTTTCAGAGCTTGGTTTTGAGCGATTCTTTGTGGGTTTTTTAAAGCAAAATGATTGGGTAACTATTTTTTCCATAAAATTCATTGTATTCCATGATTTTATTTTTATTTTTATCATATTATTCGTGTTTTCAGTTGAGGAAAAATTGGGATTTGATGAATTTTCAAAGTGAAAATTCATGATTTGGGGGACGAATTTGTATCAAACATCTATAATTTTAGTATGGTTGAACTCGCACAGGAATGAGTGTTTGGGTTTTGCTAAATTTGTTGGGTTCTAAGGTGCGGGGCCGATGGTCTACTTTTGGGTCGATTTTTAGATTTTGATAATGATTAAGGATTTATGACCCGGAATAGTTGCTTATGAGTTTTATTTGCGTTTTGAAGTTATTTTTATTATATTTGGACCGTCCGGAGGTTATCTCACCTGAGGAGTTTATTTTAGATTACCGATTTGGCTTCTTTAAGGTATATATGATGCCTAACCTTGTATTAGGGAACAACACTTAGGACTTAAGTCTCCTATGCTCATTTTAGTCAGTGTACGCGAGGTGATGTGTTCGTACTTGAACATTTTTTTTAAAGTTGGCCTTGTATGGTTCTTAGGTCCTTATATTCACTGAGTGTGAAGTTGTTCTTGATATGATTGATTTTTCTATTTACTAGTTTCACCTCTACATGCTTTAATTGAAATTACTTCCTTTATAATTCAATCTTATTTCCTATCTGACTCTTATTTTACTTAACTGAAGATTTTTACCAATTATATTGTCATGCTACCTTTTTATAATTGCTTACCTTTATTTGAAATATTTATTATCTCATTCTGTAATTGTTTAGTCTTAATTGAGGTTATGAATATCTTTCTGTTGCTTATCCATAATTGAGTCTATTGAATCTTCTTCGTAATTTCCCAACCTTAAAAGAAATTTAGATATCCTATATCTTAGTTGGAAAGTTCTTATTTGGAATTATTTGACTCGTGTTAGCTCCCTTGTTGTTGAACTATATAATGTGGGATCATTGTTACATATTATATTCTCCCTTGTTGAGCTCTTCTTATTACGCCCAGTATTCTCTATAATGGTTATTCCTTGTGAACTAGATATACTGTTTCATTGTGATCTAAAGTTCTTGAGTTGATTTTCCTACTCTTGTATTTATTGTCATTGTTGTTGTTGTTGTACTTGTTGTTGTGATGCACGAGGTTTCTGCAGTGCGAGTGTAATTGGGTTGCATGAGGTTTCTGCCATGCTATTGCTACTACTGATATTTTAATATGCGGCATAACAAAGAAAGATATATATATATGTGTGGGTTGTGCATGTGGTGAGACAAGGTGGGAACATTATATTGCACATGCGGAGAGACAAGGCATGCACTTACTTTTTATGTCAGGGATTCATTTGTGATGGCAGTGTGTCCCCGCTTGCCGGGACAAATTTGCACTAAAAAATGTCTCCGCTTGTTAGAAGAGCTTGATTTGTACAGTGCGTCTCTGCTTGATGAGAGATCTTTGCACTAAAAATGTAAAGTAATCACCGCTCAGGAGTAGTCAAAATAATACATAAAGTTCCACGAAGAAAACGTTAAAACATTCAAGGTAATAGCAAAATGAAATATTTGCACACCTAAGAGATACTCTTGAGTGTAAAGCTAAGTTGTTGCCATCGATTGACAAAACATTGGTGGCGAGGTTCACAATTGCCTATTCTGGCATTCGTGATTGATGGAGCGTTGCTGCAGATTGCTTTTCATTAGTGAAATTTGGGATTTTCTACAAACAAGTCTCCAGTTGGTGAAGCGGAAATTCGATTTATATAAGGATCTCCAATTGATTAAGTTGATGCTTTTCTATATATAGGGCTTTGATTGATGAAGCTGGCGTGCGCTTTGTACAAGGTGTTCCGATTAATTGAGCAGATGGTTTTGCTATATATATGACTTCAATTGGTTAAGCTCATATGTGATTTGTATAGGATGTTCCTATTGATTGAGCAGCTAGTTTGCTATATATAGATTTCTATATCCGCTGTCTGATTACGAAGCACCTGCAAAGGATTCAAGAGTTATCCTTACATGTTCTAGAAATTTTAAAGTAAAATGAGGAGAGGCAATCTTAAGCAAGTGGTGGGTCCATCCTTTGCTCAGTGTGGTTCCAGCGATCCTTTACTCACTGTTGACCTTGCACTAAAAGAAAACATATTTATAGGGGGAGGGAGTTGGTTTGCGTCGACCGTGATATTGATTTGTCCTAGCCTTTGACATCAATGCACCACGAAGTTCGGTAGATGGAACATATTACTTTATGTATAATTTAGAAAATATTTTGAAAATACTTGGTTCTTTTAAGGAAAACATCATCGTCCCAGGTTATGACATATTACGATAGGTTCTCCACATGCGAAAGTATCTTTTTGAAAACTTAGTCATGTTGTTGTTGATCTTCCAGGGTGTCTCTGATAATGCAGCCACTTGCTACTGTGACTGCATCCTAATTAAGGCTAATGCTTTATAAATATTTCCTAAGGTTATGACCGAAACCTGTCAGGTTGCCTACGAATCCAAAACGAGATTAGGTCATAATATAGTTCGTAAGATAATAATGAAATACGATTAAAAGACAGAGCCTGACTCAGGCAACCTACATATCTAAAACGGAATCGGGTCAGAATATAGTTCAACTACGAAAGATGCAAAATAATTAGATTGAGAAATGAAACATGGTCGAGTCTGACTCAAATAGCCTACGTAGCCAGAAAAATCAGGCTAGAACATAGTTCAATTATAAAAGATGACTGAATCTTATAAGGATGGCCTAAGTATTCCTTTATGGGGAAATCAAGTCTGTTTATTTCTTGAACAATATATAGAAATGACATTTGGTTTTCTATTACAAGAGAAAGAGGGAAGAAACCGAACCCTATGTGGGTTGCCTACATATCCCTGCATGGGAAGTCAGGTTGAACGTAGTTCTTCTACATTAAATCCTAAGTCTATTTGTCTTTAGACTCAATATCGCTTGATTACGTCCGGGTTGGTTAGCTTCAGGCTAAATCTTGCATCTATTCCTGCTAATATTAGACCTCCAATGGACAGCGCTTTGTGGACCACGTAAGTACCTTGCCAGTGTGGTACAAACTTCCCTTTCGCTTCTTCTTGATGGGAGAAAATTATCTTCAAAACCAACTACCCTGGTATGAATTAGCAAGGCTTCACTCTTTTATTTATTGCGCTAGCATTCGTATTCTGTTATAACTGTCCATGACACACGACATCCATTCTTTTCTCGTCAATGATCATAAGATGTTCCTACCTGACCCAAATCCACTCTGCCTCGTCTAATTTTACTTCTCGAATGACCCTTAAGGATAATATTTCAACTTCTCTGAGTATCAATGCTCTGGTGACATACACCAATATGTATGGAGTTGCACCAATATATGTATTCATGTTAGTACAGTAACCTAATAAAGCGTAAGGTAACTTCTCGTGCCATTGACTATAATTGTCCATTATATTTCGCAGAATCCTCTTAATATTCTTGTTATGTGCCTTTATTGTCCCATTCATTTATGGTCTGTAAGCTATGGAGTTGCGGTATGCAATTCTGAATTTCTCACAAATTAAATTCATAAGCTCGCTATCGAGGTTAGCATCATTGTTAGTGATGATAGATTCTGGTATCCAAATCAAAAAACGATGTTGTTCCAGATAGAACCTGCCACCACCTTCTTTGTGACGACTTTGTAAGTAGATTCCTCAACCCATTTGGTGAAATAGTCGATGGATACCAAAGTGAAACGATGTGCATTTGACGTTGCAGGATCTAGGGGTTCTATTACGTACATGACCCATACAGCGAAAGGCCAGGGTGAACCTATTACATTTAACTCATCTAGTGGAACTCAGATGAAATCTCGATGAATCTTCCATTGATAACACTTATACACATAGTATATATTGTCACATCTATAGTCATCCAAAAGTATAAAGCTCCCAAAAAATTCTTGGTTAACGTGAACCCGTTCATCTATGGTCTGCACGTCCCTGCATGTATTTCTTCCAACAATCTAGTTACTTCGGCAGCATTTACACATCTCAGCAAACCTAAGTCTGGGGACTTCCTATACAAGACTTCCTATTGAGGAAAACGTGGTTTGTCAATCCCCTAAGTGCTCGTCTTTAACCATTAGTAGCATTTTTTGTGTACTCCTCAGTTACAAGGAACTTCATGATGTCGTGATACCAAATTTACCATATGGTTTTTCATTCACATGGAAGATATAAGCATGTTGATAATTTATTTCTACCTCGATGGGATCCATGTAGTTCTTGTTTGGATGCTGATTTATGGATGACACAGTTGGAAGGGCGTCTACAAACTCCATCTAAATTCTAGGGACATTCATGAACTCTATCTTAGTGAAATTCTTGCACAACTCATTTACGTAGTGCAGGTATGGCGGTATCTTGACATTCTTGGTTGACCATTATCCTTGGACTTGGTGGATCAACAAATCAAAATCTCCTATAAAAAAAATTTCTTTGATGTTCATGTCGACTGCCATAATAATTCCAAGGATGCGTGCCTCGTATTCAGCCGTATTATTAGTACAAGGGAATCTTATCTTTTGCAGATGCTGCATAGTTTCGTCTAGATTTTGAAATCAGGATTGCCCCAATCCTGACTCCTTTAAAGTTTGCTTATCCATTGAAAAACATCCTCCATTAGTGCAAAATGTAAGTGAGTTGGTCGAGCTGAGATATCACATGCGTGGTGTGCACCGACATGTAATGCCTTAGATTCTAAGCAACCCAAGTTGGAGCACAACAAGTGTGTTATATCAAAGTATATTTGGCTTCATATAGTGTGAACAACTTTCTTAAGTAGTAGATGGCGTACTCCTTTCTCCTAGTTTTGTTCTGTTACCCCAACACACAGCCGAAGGCATTCTCCAACACTGATAAATAGAGCAACAATGGTTTCCATGGTTTAGGGGGAACAAATACTAGTAGGTTTAAAAGATACTCTTCGATTATGTTCTTGCTTTATGGTTGTGGTAATTCCTGGATGGTTTTGATTTTTTATTGTTACAATTCTATCCCAATACTGCTTATAATAAAAAACAATAATTTTCCAACAGGGACTTTGAAAGTGCATTTTCCTAGATTTAGGTTTGAACCATAACTTAGTAGACATTTGAACAACCTCCTCAAGTCGTCCAAGTGCTCTAAACTCTTTTGAGGTTTTATGATTACATCATCCACATACACTTCAATATTTTTATGAATAATATCGTGAAAATGGTCGTCTTAGCCCTGATTTAGGTGGCATCGGCATTCTTGAGACTGAACGGCATGACCCAATAATAGTAGACTCCCCAGGGAGTGGTTAAAAATATCTTCTCTACAACTTCCTCATGCATTATGATTTTATGATATGCAACAAAACAATCCATAAACAACTTTAGTTCATTCCTCACATAGTTGTCGATGAGGATGTGGATATTCAACAAGGGGAAATTGTCCTTTGGTCTAGCTTTGCTGAGATACTAGTAAACCACATATATTCTGATCTTTCAGCACTTTTTAGACACTCGAAAGATGTTGGCCAACCATCTTGGATAGTTGGTGACCACACCACCTTTGCTTCTATTTGTTTAGTCACCTCTTCATTTATCCTCAGACCTAAATTAGGTTTGAACTTCATAAGCTTCTGCTTAACCGAAAGTCTGGTAAGTGGGTAGTGGATGTGAGACAATGTTGGTTCTTAATCATGATATGTCATCACAGGAGCATGTGAACATGTCGACGTAGTGGGGGAGGAGCTCAATCATTTTTTCCTTCTGCTCGAATTCGAGGTGAATATTGATTTTGGTTTCTATCACGTCTTCTTCGCATCCATGATAGATTACTTTCATTTCTTCAAGGTTAGGCTTCTTCCGACTCTCTAGATGTTCGATCTTCTATAGGAGATTGTCTAGCATCATACCCACATCATATTCGTTGTCATCTAGATTGTTGCGCTCAACGGTTTTGTTACAAGGCACAATCGCGAAACACGAGTTTTTATAGGTTTGATTACTAAAAAGAAAACCTAGGTATAAATAAAGCAGTAAAATAAATTGCATTATTTCAAAAAAAGATTCTCTTTATTTCAGCAAAAAGGGCACTTCTTAACCGTTCAAAAGAGGCCAATTACAAAAAAAGTATAGGCACAATACATGCCTCAATTGACCGTGCTCTTTTAAAAAAATAATTTTTTTTACACTTCAATACTACCACGACTCTTAGCGAACCAAAGATGGGCTGGTTGTCTAATTCTGTAGCTCTTCCACTTCCCTGGTAGTCGGTGTCTTGATGTTAGTTCCTTTACATAATTCTTCAATCATAATCACAAATAGTTTTCCCATCACTTCGATGATATCATTTTCGTGTGTTGAACACTGTCCCAGACATAAAACATGATCCAACACAAAACCCATTTTCTTGGAGCTAACAGTGTGAGTTTTCCCTTTTGGATGCTGATATCATATACTAGCCATTCATTATTCTCATTGTGTTTAATTGGTTCTATGATCCCATCTGACATCGCTCCCAACCCTGTTACTGGCCTATATCCATATTTCATCATCTTCCTCATGGCCATCTTGGATCTATACGGCGATTGCATTCTAATATGTTTTTTCAATCTTCTCCACCTCAGTAGTTTGCACGATTTCTACAGCATGGAAACAATCACCATCTAATACCTCAATGATCGGGATACCATACTCCAAATAGGCGGAGTGACCCCATTCTCCATTGACCATAATCTCTTGGCAACCCCACTCGAATTTTATTCATTGGCATAAGGTAGATGAACCAGCCCTGACATATGTATCGTGGGCCTACCATTCAGTAAAGCATAAGAAGAGGAGATGTCCATCACTTGAAATAATACTGGAAAGTCAACCGTCCTGATCAGCAAGGCTTGATAAATTTCCCCTCGCCAACAATCAAAGGCATTTACCATTAAGTGGTATTACTTATCCTCCTTCAAATAAGTTCTCAACACCCGTAAGGTGGAGATCTAATAAATATTGCCTTCTGATCATCCATCGACCAGTAATCGGGATACAATGTTGCCCTTGTATTTGACAATAATATGAAGATCCTTGTTGTGACTTGCGCCCTCGACATGATGATCATCTCTTCTGAAAGTGATCATGTTTGCTTCTACCATTTATCCGAATTGGCGCGGCCAATGCCTCACTAGTGGTGTTACTTGGTACACATGCCCTGCTTAGTACTTTCAACAAAGTGTCCTTATGGTTGTTAGAGTTTATTATAAGATCCATGATGGATATCTATGTTGGAGTTTTCTTTAACTGTTCTTCCATATAATACTCTTTACTCGACATCATTTTGCAAAACCCTGTGGCTTCTAGGTCTGTTATGTTTCTACTTGTAATTTTTCTGTCGTCGAATTTTGTGGATTGACCTCTTCAGGGGCATAGCATCTCCTAGACCTAGTCATACCATGGGTTGTGGCAGTGTTTGTCATTTTGACTTTTCCTTTTATAGATAGGTCCATGGGATGGCTTTGTATTCCCAATATTCTTTACCCTGAGTAGCATCGGCAAGTTTATGCAGATAAGTTTGAACTATTATCGTACGCTTTAGTTGTACTATAATGATGGGAGACTTTTGAGTAGGTATCCGTGCGGCTTCTGCATTCCCTATAGTGACAATAGTTACCTTCATATTATTCGTCTAGTATGATTATGCTGGATCCCTAGTTTGAATGATTTGTCAATGGGTTGCGATTTACATTAGGTCGTGTTGGAGTGCACAAATCACTCCGCTTTTTATCAAGGTTTCAATTTAAATTTTAAACTTGAAACAACATTCAATATTGTTCCTTGGTAAATTGGAATGATACACGCACCTCTTAATGGCATCAAAATATTTTGAGGGATATTTAGGAACCCTTCATTCAACTGGTTATATGAGTCCTGCTCTTCTTAACCTTTTAAATAATTAGGCCATAGGCTCAACAATCGGGGTAAAGGTTATGTGACCCCTTTATTCACAGTTGGGACAAGGACGTGGTGCATACACTGGTCAATTTTAGTGAGGAAGGATGGGTTTAGAAAATAGTATATGGTCGTTTTGGGTTTTGGTTGTTGTTGGCTCGAGAAAGGTTATACCGTGGTTGAAGGTGCTAGTATGGTTGGGCATTATGTACTGGAGCATAAGTGAGTGGTGGTTATAGGTTGATTGGGGAGTAAGATGTACTTCTAGGAGATGGATTAGTTTGATAGTAGGGGACGACTGCTGAATTTTTTTTTCTTTTTCTTCCCGCTACTAATCAAACCTTACTGGATTACCTGGATGGCCGCTTGCAGTGCTACCATTTATTGCACTTGACCAGACATTATGCCCCTTTTCTAAGAATTATACATCTTAACCAGTTTGTGGAACTTTTGACCTATCATTGCCTATTGGTCTAAAATGAAGTACATTGTTAGTATACTATAATTTGGCGATGGTTGCGCCTTAGAAGCTTCTGTCCTCCACCGTCGTGCATATTATTGAAATGACTCAGATGGTTTTTTCTACAGGTTCACTAGCGTGACCTGATCAAGAGTGAACTCTATTTGTATCAAAAATGGTTTCTGAAGTTCTATGCCATATCTTGCCAAGTTTTCCAATTTCACAGGTCCTATCGGGTATACCAGGTGAGCGCTTCTCCCATCAGACTCCTTATAAACAATTTAATCCTTAATTTCTCATTCCTCTCCACTCCGGCCAGCTTGTCGCAATAACCCCTTAAATGTGCGTGGGGGTCCCCTGTCCCATCAAAAGTATCTAACTTTAGGGGTTTGTACTCTATTTTCATATCCACGTGTAGATGAATTCATAGTTCCTCATAGTCCAGGCTTTCTCTTCTTTGGGAAGCTTGGATATTCTTTATTTGGCTTCTCAACATTTGCAACTACTTGAATATTGAGTCTCGTTCCTTGTGCCTATCCTGTATCACCATCTCGACATACTGATTGATATCTTATAGCACCCTGACCATGACCGGTGTTGTAAAGGTTGAATCGACAACAACAAATACTAGGGTAACGTACCACTCAAGAGTAGTAGAATGTGCCATAGGTATGTGCTGGTTGGTGGTGAAAGTGGCTTTGTCACAATGAGGGTAGTTGAGTTAGTTGTAATAGATGGGGTTTTGTAATATATGAGGATATTGTAGTACGTAGGGAGTGTGAATAGGAGGGTTGGAGGGTTAGTGGGTATACTACAGGTATAACTTGAGTAGTGGGGGTTGAGGGTTAGAGTTATTGCGTGATGTAGAAGGAAATGATTGGGAAGTGAATCCAACGAAAGGTATCTTGTTACATCTCACATTTTTGTACGTTAAAATTTCATTTTTAGTTAACCGACGTAGACTCGGGAATGAAACCATCTTGATGGAAACATACGTACGCTATGTATAACAAATGATAAATAAGTGTTATTAAAGATAAAAGGATACACAGATTAAAGAAAAGGAGTTTCATTGAAACTGGCCAATTTGAAATACAATAGAGGTTGAGCAATAATACCGATAATTATGAAATAGTATCATGCAAGGTACCATATGACAACGGTTGTATAATATACAAAGTATATCTGAAGTATTTTAAAAATAAGTAGAATTTTAAGTAATTTGTGGTAATTTTTAAATTATGCGGGTAATTGATTAGTTACCGTGTAACATTATATTACTCGGTTAACTAATAAGTGGATAAAAAATAACTAATAAACTAACCCCCCTATATGTGGCAAGACCGCATGTGGGCAACCTCGGTCTCATAAGACCTATATGAGGCAACGCCAATATTTGTAAGACCTCAAGCAACGCATGAACTATACTTGTACCAAGTATCCGATATTGTATGACCTCAAAGGCATGTAAAATGTGTAAGACACTACTAAAGGCATAAACTCGATCTTAAAGTTTCGACTATATATTAAACATGTAAGGCTTCGGTCAAACACAAGTGACTCTTTGTCACAAGGGTGTACATGCAAAACTAACGTGACTCTGGGATGACCGACCGTCGCTATAAAATCACAGACCATCAATTAATCCAAATATAATTCGGACAGAATCGGTAAAAACAAGCTACCCTCGACATAGGAAAAAGTGCTTCGAGCATGTCAGCTCCTAAATACTGGCTTCGAGATACACAGTCTCCAAGCCAAACCTCTCGAGGTACTCGATCAGCGCCATATAACGACTCACAATCGTGGTTTTTTATTAAGCCGTCGAAGAGTCTGGAAAACACTATTTCAAAATGTCTTTAAAGAGGGAAAAATAAAGCCTATACTAAAGGTCGCATCGACCTAAGGCATAAGAGTCATTGCCTCTATCCCACTGAAAAGGTCACATCGACCTAAAGCGTAAGAGCCATTGTTGTCGGTCCACATAAAAGGTCACACCGACCCAATGCGTAAGAGCCCACGAGCTGAATTGCAATTCAAAAACACGAGGATCGAATGAGCTCGAGTCAAAACCTGATTCGGAGACCAAACACAAAATAATTAACTAAATATACCTAAACCTTAAAGCGTAAGATCCACTGTCGACATCTCATACTATAGGTCGCATCGACCAAACGCATTAGAGCCTACGAACCAGCTAAATAGGCCTCAAGGCCACACCACAAACTAAGGATTCCTTCTCAACTCAAAGACTAGTCCATCTGGATAAATTCAAGAGAGTGAGGGATAACAGACGAAATAAATCTGCAAGGTTTCCATTTGCACTCGTATATGAAAAAGTACAAGTTGCATTTACAAGCGAGCTCTAAAAAGGCTATACCCAGAATTGAAAAGTAAAAACCTACAACCCCCCTCCCCTTCCCATTGGCTATGGCCTGTCGGCCTTATTTTTAATATCTTTAGTGAAACACAGAAGTTAAACCTTAAGGGTGGAAGCTTTAGCTAGAGTGCCCTTCTCCGCCGAAGCCTGGGCGTCCGCCTGAGCCTATAACTCATCATGTTCATGCTTGGCTTAGCCAACCTCGTACCAAAGGTGCTTTAAATCCACAATCTTTTTTTGCAACTGAGATAAACAAAACATTATCCCCAGGAGCTAGGAAAACGAACACACACTTTCTCGAAACAAAAACTACCTACTCCTTTAAATAGCTCTCATAATTCAAGCTCTGAATTGCCTCATACCGTAAGTGTGACAACTCAACATCCCTTTACTTTCAAAGGAGCCTAAGAGATTTCTCTTTATCCATAGCTTTTTGTAGCATTGCCTCACGGCAAAGTATCTAGGACCTAATCTTGTCAAAAGCCTATAGAAGTAAACTCAATGAGGATAGTAAGGTGCAAAACTTGAAGTTCCTGTGCCAAAACTCACCACTGAGTGAAGCCCCTAGAATTACCTCCGATAAAAAAAGAAGACAATAGCGGTGGAGAAATTTCCTTCCCAAAACCAGGGATGATAGGTGCGGCAGGCTCAGCCAATACTTCCACCCTGGGCCCCCGGTCCAGCTTCGCCTTGCTTTGAGCATCACTGCCTTAGAAAGGTATCTCTTTCTTAATCTTATCATTATTTAGCCCCGAAGATTGCTATCCTTCTCCGTCTCCAAGGAGACACAATCTGGCCTCGAAAAGCTCTCTGATGCCTGCAATAAAAGGATAATGCTCGGAAAGATAAAGTGCTTTTCCAAATAAAAGAAGTGAAAGAAACAGATCGCACAGTGCGTACAGTGATGTTTTGCCTCCCATCTGCCCCCAGACTAAGCACGCCACTTACGCTCATCACAGGTTGAGTGGGTCGCCTACTCCTAAGCCCTATCTGCCAGATTAGGGACCTCGCACGACATCCATGAAATTGCTACAAAAGAAGGAAATAAAGCACATTTACATAACACTCCTTCGCCATAACTAAAAAATGGTAAATGCACGAGTGTACCACTTACGTGTATATTTCCATTCCTTAGAGAATGGAATAAGCTCCACGGGGATAATATCTACAGTCCATAGTTGTACGAATCAACTCATGCACATCCAACCCCCATCTTCTTCATCATCAACAATGACGGCTGTGGTCGACTAACATCGTAAGGTCCGCAGTCCTCGATAGTGAATAGGCCGGCATATCTTGATAAGATGATTAAGCGTAAATCCAAGCCATGCCTTCTCCGCAAATAACCACATCATCAACATTATCCACCAAAATGATAGATGAATATGTGCCAAGGTAACCTGATACATTCGGCAAAAGTCATTCACAACTCTATCAAGGGGGCCCAGCATGAAAGGATACATGTATAAATTCAGAAACCCCTTGGCATAGTTTGTAATTCTCTCTTCCAGGAAGGTACCTACGATGTTACCCTTTCCCCCTATCTGCAACTATTCCTCACCAACTCAATGTGTCCCTCTCTTATCGAAGAAGTAAACTTCAAGGTATGCTCTCATTGATCCTGGGCATCGTGATACTTTTCTGATGAAAAGTCCCATCTCGTAGCAAAATGACCCGAGTCAGGCCCACTTGGCATTAGAAGGCAAGAACTAGAGGCAGAACTCTCTCCTCCCTGCCAAATAGATACTGATGTAGCAGTCATGACTAGAGCAAAATTGGAGCAGGAATTCGGCCTAGAGAGTCAATACTAAAATAATCGAAGGCCTAGTGCAGGAAAGAAAGGTAACTTCTCAGAATAGTGGAATCTCCAAAAGGGCGAAAGCAGCCCTATACATATATGGAAAAGTGGTGACAATCTGCCTGACTAGAGGTCGATTAAAATGCTGGCTGAAATTACTTTGGGAAGATGTTCTGGTGGGATAGCATCGGTTTCTTTGCATCCATGTCATCCATTGTACAAACACAGTGTGATGTTATGGGATCGGATACCCCCGCACCAAACAAATCCTGAGATGGTACCCGATCTCGAGGACCTCCATCAAAAAGAAGTTAGAGAACAGGAAGCCTTTGGCATCATCGCAAGTCCCGAGATGGTACCCGATGTTGCGGACATTCATAAAAAATAAGTTAGTCTCCAGGAAGCCTTGGGCATTATTGCAAGTCCGGATATAGTACTCGATCTCGAAGACCTACACCAAAAGGAAGTTAGGCTCTAGGATGACTTAGGCATCATTGCAAGTCCTGAGATGGTACCCGATCTATAAGACCTCCATAAAAAGGAAGAAGTTATGCTCTAGAAATCCATTGGCGTCGTCCAAGGATCCATCGATGTCATTGCAAGACTCGAGATGGTACCCGGTTTTGAAGGCTCCTCTCAAGGAGAAATAAAGCACTTAAAACATTACTCATATGGGCTTGGCCTCTAGGTACCATCTAAACCCGGGCGGTCCCTCATCCGGGATCTATCTCTAATGCCATAAGGCTATCTACACTAACCTCAAGACAAGTTTCTATACGGCCCGAGTTTGAGCAAATCTCCACTTAGGGACTGTTCCAGAAAGCCTAAAGACGGTCTCCATTCTCAAGCTTCCAAGCGAATCCCCCCTCAAAGAATATAGCAGGGTCCAATGGCTAAATCTCGATTTGGGGGTTCGAAGCCCTACTTTCGTTCAATTCGAAGTTGGGGTTTTAACGACCCGATGTTATCAATCAACCCTGGCTCGATCCAAGGAATGGCAAAGGGTTCTGAGGGGAGCCGTGTTAATTGATCAAAGTTCAAAACAAATACTCGCACATGGGATCCTTATTTGCGCCAACCGATGGAGTGATGCACTTTGATTCTGCAAAAGCACAGATAAAGGAAAAAATATTATACATTAGAGGAAAATTAAGGAAGCATTTTTTATTCATAAACATTTTATTACAAAATCTCATAGGGGTCCTTACACAGTAAAAAGAAGCGAACGGGTACGTACGTGAGAAAAGCCTATGTTATTAGTATAACATTATCACGGGAAATTTGGAAAGATGGTTATCAAGGTCGTTTCTTGTCGTTATACAGTATGAAACGTAGGGACTATATGTATACGGTAAAATCGGAGGGTCCAATTATCGCTTGCTATGACACCTTGAAGGCTCAAATCACGATTGAGTTTCATCCATCTAGGGCCATTGATGCTCGACCTCAGGATATTATGAGACTGACGGTTACGAGAAGAAACTAGGGAGTTCCCTAAGCGTGAAGCTAGAGCCGACAAAATCTATCAAGATAGTCTAAGCCTGTATCATGGCATTAACTAGGTGTCCCATCTCCATATCTTTGTAATAAATGCACTTATACTATGTTGGGATTCCCCCTGTTATATAAAAGGGATCCTTTTCATTTTTGTAAAGTTTGGTTGCTCGAAAAAAACAGATACTATAACATTTTTTTGCTCTATAACACATAATCTTGATTTCATTATTCTATTTATTGCTTATATTCATTGCTTGAATTCATTTTTCATCATTTATTGTTTGTTATTGGACATAAATAGCTGCTTTTAATTCCTTCACAACTGTTATTCTCCATCGATCACCCCCGACAACTCTCAGTCGAGCTTTGGATTCGACCCCGAGGCCCTTGAATAGGCAAGCTCAAGGCCCCAATTGGCAGCGATTCGGTTTGGTTAACACCTCGTACTTTAAGCTCTTCCACTGTTTCTAACTCTTTCGCACAACATCATCTACCTAAAAACTATCATAAAAATAGATCACGTATTTTTAGAATCACTAAATCAAATTTAACTACTTAATTGTCAATACCATTTTCACGGTAAAAATAGCACTCCCAAAACCTAGAATCCCATAAATCACAAGCTAAAGAAAATACACAGTGGTTTAACTCCAGAAGTCTAAATGACGGAAAAATACAAGAATTTTATAACTGAATGGAGAATATAGAGGGACTTCTAGGCCTGCGGACGCAGCTGATATAGCTTGTAGTCTTTGCATCTCCTCACCTCACGAATAGTATGGCTGAGCAGAAGAACATGGATCTGCACACGATAAACATGTGCAGGACATGATTACACCACAGCGGTACCCAGTAAATGGCAAGCCGATCCTAGGTCTACTAGCAACGAGATCAGGTCAGAGTCTTACTGGTTATATATATAACAAGGTAAAATTGTATGAAATGTGACATTATAATTAAAATAATAAAAATCATTGAAAATGAAATCACAAAAGAAATCACTCAGTACAAAAAGATAGTTATATGGGATCTCCCAGGATAACGTCTCATAGTCCGAAATATAAATGTACAGAGGATCTCTCGGGATACCGTCCCATAGTCCAAAACGTAAATGTGCGGGGTCTCTCCCGGAATACTGTTACGTTGTCCCAAAGAAAATACCTAATATAGGGGAATCTCCCAGGATACCGTCCCGTAGTCCTAAATATAAATTTGCAGGGTGATCTCCCGGAATACCAATTTATAACTAAATATGCAGGGGGATCTCCCGGAATACTGTTTCGTAGTCCCGAAGTAAATACATAATAGTTTTAACAGGATGATCTACAATTCTATTCAATTTTGTAACAAAAGATAAGAAATTCAAACTCCAAACATGATACACATAATCCAAGTAGGCAGTTAAAACAGATAAGACAGGTTAGTCATAAAAGCATGCTATCCTAAGCTAAATATGAGGCTTCACATACTAATATTGCTCAATTAAAATAAAAACATAAATATTTATTTAATGAAAATAGGTTTTTTCAACAATTACTTGGTGTATGCAATTGTCACCTCTTGTACATGACATTCATTTGACAATAGTACCCAACCTCTTGTACACGACATTCATTTGACAACAGTACCCAAATTATAAGGGGAGTTCCCCCACACAAGGGTAGGTAAGCCACTTATCTCGAACAAGCTCAAATTCAATATGATATCACGCTCTTGCCATGAGTATCCAACTCCGAGTGGCCCAAATTTAATCAAATCAATTACATAACGTAAATAAAACTACAAGAAACCTATTTAACTAATCAATTTAAATCGACGAAGAGAAATTAGAAAGAAGCCCGAAAATCCTCCTCGGCACCACGTCACGGAATCACATATAAGATACAAATGTGGAACACACATTCGCTCACGAAATCACTCATCCAAAATTACTCAATTCAGAACTCTAAAACCAAAAACTCGATTAGGGAACTATTCCCCCGAATTCCCATTTTCCACCCAAACTCCTTGATTAGATGAGTAAAACAACAATAAATTTATGAAATATAAACGAAATAGGGTAAGGAATTCTTATCCACTAATTTCATATTCAAGAACCTCACAAAATTGGATTTTCACATGTGGTCCCCCGGCCGCACATGTCGTTCCGAAAGTCGTGGTCCTTGCTTCTGCAATTACCAAGCCTCTAGTGTGACAACGCACCTGCAGTCTCACATACATAGGTGCAATTATAGTAGGTTCAACCATATCAGAAAATGCCTAATTAAAAATTCCAATCCGTTAACAACAACAACAACCCAGTATAGTCCCACAAGTGGGGTTTGGGGATGGTAATATGTACCCAGACCTTACCACTACCTCGAGGGGCAGAGAATAATTATGAAAGATAGTATTTATATTATTTAGAACAAATATATAGGGTCATAGGACCCAATAATGTTTAATTGTTCTTCATGAAAAAACAGTTCAAGTCCAAGGTAAAATATGTATTATCCCTAAAATAAATTTATCGATATCACCCGATATAGCAGCTTCATCAAATGACTTCCCGGGATTTGTTTATCGTAAAGAAACACAAGACCCAATCTAGCTAGCGGTGGCAAGTAGACCAGTCTGGGCCCTAACGGGCCAAGTGGGCCAATCTCATAGGTCGCGATCGTAGGTAGATCTATATCCTTAAATATACAGGCTTAGGGTTCGTGGGCTAAATGGTCATTCAACGCTAAATCCACGAATCACCCTCAAATCCAAACTTAATGAACTTGAATTTCCAAAATTCTACAACCGATACCTAAACTAACCAAACAATGTACAATAGACCACAAATTCTACATACAAGTCATAATCAACACTACGGACCTATTCCAACTTACAAAATCAGACTCCAACCCTGATATCAAAATTCCACTATCGGCCCGAAACTTAAAAAATTCAACTTCTGGCATTTCCAGTCAAAATAAGCTACGGACCTCAAACCTACAATCTGGACACGACCCTAAGCCTGAAATCACCCAACGGAGTAAATGGAATTGACTAAATTCTATTCCATAACTAGATTCACACTGCACCTACTACGGTCCAAGTTCTAAGACTTAAGCTCTCATTTAGGGACTAAGTGTCCCAAAACATTCTGAAACTCAAGTTGACAATCCCAGCAAGTCATAACAACAGAAATAGATATGAGGAAAGTAGTTAATAAGGGATCAGTTCGTTAATTCTCAAAATAACCGGCAGGGCAATTACATCCCCCCTTCTTAAAATATTCATTCATCCTCGAACGAGCATATAGACATAGCTGAAGTGGTGAAAAGATGAGGGTAATAGTTGCACATATTTTCTCGACTTCCCAAGTTGCCTCCTTAACCGGCTGACCTCACCACTGAACCTTTACTGATGTAATGCCCTTTGAATTTAGCTTTCGTACATGCCTGTCCAATATATCAACTGGCTCCTCAACATAAGATACAACCTTGCCCACAATCTTTTGTAAACTGAAATCCCAAACCTATAGACAATATCGATACTAGGGTTGTAGTCAAAGTTATCTTGAGCTTCTAAAAGCTTCCTCACAATCTTTTGTAAACCTGAACGGAGCACCCTTCCGGGTCAGCCTGGTAATAGGTGCTGCATTAAATAAAAAATCCTCAACAAATTAACGGTAATAAACCGCCAAGCCAATAAAACTATGGATCTATATAGCTGAGGATGGTCTAGGCCAACTCTGCACTGCTTCCACTTTCTTCGGATCCACCTTGATCCCTTCACTCAATACTACGTGACCATTAATGCCACAGAATCCAACCAAAAATCACATTTTGAGAACTTTGGATATAATTTCTCTTCTCTCAAGGTCTGAAACACTATCCTTAGGAGTTGCACATGAACCTCCCAAATTCGGGAGTACACAAGAATGTCATCAATAAAGATAATGATGAATGATCAAGATATGGCCAAAATACACTGTGCATCTAATGTATAAATGGTTATGGGCATTGGTAAGACCGATGACATAACAATGATGTTGTAATGACCATACCAAATCTTGAAGGCAGGCTTGGGGATATGTTACTCCTGAATCTTCAACTAATGATAACATGAACGTAAGTCAATCTTAGAAAATAGTCGAGCATCCTATAATAGATCAAATAGGTTATCAATAAGAGGAAAAGGATATCCGTTCTTCACTGTATTATTTCTTAACTAGCAATAATCAATGCATATACGCATAGAATCATCATTTTTCTTCACAAACAAGACAGGAGCACCCCCAAGGTGACACGCTTGGTTGAATAAATCCCTTAACAAGTGATTCCTATAACTGATCCTTCAGCTTCTTCAACTCAGGAGGATCCAAATGATAAGGAAAAATAGAAATGGGCTGAGTACCCGACAATAAATTAATGCAAAAATCAATATCTCTGTCGGGCGACATACCTAGATGATCAGCTGGAAACACATTAGAGAAATCCTGCACCACTGGAACTGAATCAACTACAGGGGTATCAATACTATCATCTCTCACATAAGCTAGATATGCATCACACCCCTTCTCAACCATTTGTTGAACTTCAAGAAATAAAATAACTTTACTAGGAGTGTGATCTAAAGTACCCCCCTACTCTAATCGCGGTACACTTGACACAACCAGCGTCATGGTCTTGGAGGGACAATAAAGCATTGCATAATGGGGTGATAACTAGTACATGCTTAAAATAACATCAAAATCTACCATACTGAGCAATAATAAATCAGGTCTGGTCTTAAAACCACTACGAGCAATCAAACACGACCGATAAATGCGGTCCACAACAAGGGATTCTTCCATAGAAGAGGAAACATAAATAGGGGAACTCAAATTATAATCTCGAGATTCACCCAAATATGAGGCAATATAAAAGGATATGTAAGAATAAGTGCAGCTGGATCTAATAGAACCGATGTATCTCTATGAAAGACCATAACAATAAATGTGATGACAAAATTGGGGGCAATAGACTCGGTACGAGCATGAAGGGCATAATATCTGGCTCGGACTCCACTTCTAGGATAACCTCTATCTCTAGCTGGATGAGAAGGTGGGGCAGCAACTAGCTCTGTAATCATAGCCTGGAAACTCCGCGTAGCGCGTTGTGGCAGATACGTTTGTGGAGGTGCACCCCTCCTAAGTCTAGGGCAATCCCTCACCAAATGGCATGTGTCGCAACTCTCATAATAAGCTCTAGGAGGGTGTGGCTACTATGACTCGCTCTAGCAAGGTGTGCTGGACTGAAAACTAAAAGCACCCCATGCAGGAAGCATACTTAATACTAGAGGTGCATAATAAGGCTCTTGAGGTCTAGGAGTAGTTGGAATACCACTGGCTGCTAGAAGAGCTAATTGAATGGGGCACTCACATAATGCCTAACATGACGAAATAAAGCTGGGGCATGGGTACCAGAATTTGGCTCAACTCTCGAGACCTCTTAGCCGCTCTCTCCTCTCTATCCCGAGCATGCATACCCTTTACTCTCCTAGAAATGCTTACCACCTGCTAATAAGTAATATCCATATCTAGATCCCGAGCCATTCTACACCTAATGTTAGGAATGAACCCCTCACGATTTGTGGAAACAAAGGTTAGTGCATGTTTAGCCAAGTCGCTAAAACGAACAGCATACTCCGGAACAGTCATAGTACCCTTGCGCAAATGCTCAAACTCTGCATGCCATACGTACCTGAGGCTCTAAGGGACATACTGTATGGCCCCGTGAAATACCTACTCGAAAACTCGTATTTCGCAGTGCCCAAGGGGATTGAATAATGCATTGAAAAGTCAATAATAAGTTTGCAGAAAAATGCAAGAAATACGGTCCAAAATACGGTCGCATAATCCAAATGCAAACCGCATATCTGCCACAGAGTGAGGCAAAACGTTGGCTAAAATTAAAGTCAGTTATGCGGCCGAAATGCGGTCCGCATAGTCGTCACATATTTTCCTTTGAGTTTTGCGAGGGTCAGTTATGCGGTGCACTTCGCGAGCACAGAAACTGAATGCAGATCGCATTCTTACCATAGACTGAGTTAGAGTGTTTAGTTTATGGGGAGCATTTTTACGGTATATTATGCGGACCGCATGTTTACTCTGCGATCGCATATTAGACTCGGGACTCCAATTTTATAATTTTTAACCCGACCTCCATATCGATATATCCGGTGTTATATATCATTTTAAGCATTATTCTGAGCATTTTCTAGGGAGAGAGAAAGGGTGTTTAGAGAGAGAAAGTCTCCATATCAAATTACTCCATAAGATATGTCTAAATCGTTGAAGAAAATGAAGTGAAGACCCCTAGACCTTCATCTCAATAGGTAAGACTCCATCACCCCAACTCTTATTTTTTTTATTCTCAGATATAAGGGGTCACTAGTGAGTTGATTCATGTGTATAACAATGGATTCCTTGCATGTATATCAAACCTTAGATTAGTGGGAGGTGGGGAATTAAATAGGGGTAAAAAATGATATAAATGGCACCTCTAGGGACTGTCATATGCTTGATCCAAGCTAGAGTCTCAATCTCATCTCTAATTCTCGATTTATTTTGTAATTCTTACTCAATTGATCGAAGTGCTCAGAGTTCCGAAAATTTGTAAAAGAGTAATGAAAGCTTTATTGAGGTATGTATGGCTAAAACCCCCTTTTATTAGAAATTGAGCTCCGTTGTCATTACGAAAGTATGGTAAGAGTTGAATTGGCTAGTGTATTGATTGTCATTACGCATTAATTGATTTGCATATATCTATACATATTCATGAAGGACGCTCCTCAATGTGAATAATGTACCAATCTTGAAAATCAGATAATGATGAAAAGTACATTTATGTGTTGAAGTATTTGGGCTATAAGCCAACATTGAAACAAAGAGTTATTAGTGCTAGCTATGTGCTAACTTACCTGTGATTGCAATTTGAGTTATCCTTGATATATGTATCTATGATCACAACTTGTGAAATGAATGTTGAAAAAAGGAAACGATTTGATGATGGTGGCCATGAGTGCCGCAGGAATTGTTATGATATGTGTGGGAGAAAGATCTAATGTGTTGACTAATGAGAATGGAGCAATGCCTCTAATGAGGTGACCTAGCCGATCGGTTCATGATCGGACGCCATGTCGTACATGGTGGTAATGTGCTGATACTGAATTCCGGATAAGGGAAACAAAATATTGATTGAGAGTAATGCCTCCAATGAGGTGACCTAGCCGGTCGGGTAGTGATCAGACTTTTCTCAAGATGGCGGTGATATTGAGACCAGTGGTGAACACGTGACAGAAATGTCCTAATCTATGTTGTGGAAATTGTATGAAATGTTATATGAATTGCTTCTTTGATTTGTCCATATTATTTGCTTGTATCTACTGATAGTTCTTTCTATTAAAATGGTGTTTAGTTATATATACCAGTACAATTCAAATTAATTGACGTCCCTTTTGCTGGGGGCGCTACATTCGTATTATGATTGTATGTGGCTCCATAGCGGACAATGCCGATCGTGTGTAGCGGAGCATTTTACTACTCGGAGTCTCGGTGAGCCCCTTTTCTTCCATGGGGCCATATGGTGTATCTTTTTTATTACAACTTTCCAGTTTTGAGGTATAGCCGAGGCCTTGTTGCCGGCATAGTTATGCTTATCTGTTGTATCCTTAGAGGCTCCAAAGACACTAGTGTGGGTTATGTATAGGTGTTCGGGGGAGTCCACTATATATATGTCGTAATCCTAAACTTTTGATCTCTATAAACCGTAACATTAATAGAATCCTTAAAGCTAGCTTATGTACGGTAAATCTTTGTGATATGAAATGAACCAATGATGTAGTATGCACCATGTATTCTCGTCTATAATAATGAAAGGCATGGAATACATATTCATATTGAGTTGTGGTAGAAAGTGTTCGGTAAAGCTTGCTCAGTCGAGTTCACTTGATTGAGCACCGGTCGCGCCTCCCGAGGTTAGGGCATGACATATACTCCCTCATAAACATATGTGAAAACTGGGTCCATGTAAGGGATGCTACCTCAACTAAACTATCTAACTCGAATCTATGCCACCACTAATAGGATGTTTCTCGAAGCTGGAAGGTAGTGAAAGAAACCCCACTCGACCCTGAACTAGGGCTACAGGCGGCACCGGTACAACCTTTGGGATCTGATCAACCTAAACTCGCTGCTCTCGTGTACATGCTCATGAGCTGTCCAACGGTTTCTTGAAGAGCTGGATTAGTAGTAGTAGTCATATCAGGTGCATGGGCTCTGACTAGAACTGCTGGTAGCTCTTCTATAGAAGCTCGCATAGGTTCTCTGGCTCCACCGTGTGAGCTCATCGGCATCTAACCCGGGCCACGGCCTCTGGCAGCTTTAGTAGGGGTCGCGGGTGCCTGGTCAACTACGGTACCATGTGTCTTCACCATATGTTAAAGGATAGAATATATAGGTTTAGAATTTTGATTTCAATAAATCTCGCACAACAAGGAATCAAATGAAGTGAAATTTTCTTAACAGTTACATACCCTCTCGAAGATAAGCACGAACATTTTTGTACCGATCCGCATGACTCTAATAAATCGGCTTGTGACTCATGACCTCATATGAACCTAGAGCTTTGATACCAACTTATCATGACCCAAGTTCTTCAAACGGGAACTATCATGACGACACCTAGTCTCTATAACTAGTAAACGTAACAATTGCGGAAAATGAATTAAAGATGCATCACTAGCCAACTAACAGGTACATATAATTAAAAGAGTTTAAGATGCCGCTCAGCATGAAGGAAGGGCATGAGTACATCACCGCGGTACCAAGTAAGTGCCAAGCCTAACTTCGGTCACCTAGTGATGACATCAGGTCAAGGCTCTACTGGTTATATATTTAACAAGGTAAAACACTATGAAATGTGATAGTATAATTAAAATACTAAAAATGAATTAAAAATGAAATCATAGAAGAAATAACTCAGTATGCACAGATAGCAACAGGGGATCTCCTAGGATAATGTCATGTAGTGCCAAACGTAAATGTATAGGAGGATCTCTCTGAACACCATTACATAGTTCCCAATTAATATGCAGTACATGGGAATCTCCCGGGATACTGTACCGTAGTCCAAAACAAAAATGTGCGGGGGGGATATCCTGGAATATCATTCTGTAGTCCCAACGTAAATATCCATAATAGGGGAATCTCCCGGGATACTGTCCCCTAGTCCCAAATATAAATGTGCAAGGGGATCTCTCGGAATGTCGATCCGTAGTCCCAAAGGAAACATGTAGGGGGATCTCATGGAATACCAGTTAGTAGTCCATAATTAAATACACAGCAATTTCAACAAGAAGATTCCCTTGTATTTCTAACACCTTGTCGTTCTTTCATAATTTAGCTTGCGATTGATTCCCTTATGGTTTTTTGGAGTATCAAGCAAGACATCGCATCATCTCTAACTCTTATTTTGGAATCTAATTAGACCTTTCAGTACTTAGAAACTATAGGCTAGAACGTATGCAACTGACGACACTGCTATCATTCCTGGATTCTAAATCCCAACATTTCTAGTCTTTTACCTGAAGTATGGACCACTCTCATCCTTCTATACTTGAGTATTTTGCATGTTGTTTACTTTTACCTTTCTGACATTAAAAGATCACCTCAGATTGTTCTATTTCTTTCGTAACCTCCCTCCCACATAGGTATAAATCACATCCACTATTTAAACCTTTATTATAATACTTACACCTCTAGTGCATATACAATCTCGTAGGAGCTCCACACTAAATTCTTATGAGGCTAGTAGTCTTCAGTTGGCTTCATCGTACAACTATTATAAAATATGGCTACTGTATTATCTCTCTTATAACCCTACTATTTAAGAGTGATCCTGAGGTTTATAATTCTCGTGGTCCACTCATATTTTACTTAGCCGATATAACTCTTTAGTTTTCCTTTTTTGGATCAGCCGTTATGTAGGCGTAAGCTATCTTCCGATTTGTGAATCCTGGAATTAGTTATTACTTTAGCCTTTCACGGACGCTGAGGGATGTCAATGATAAAATCCTTTAATAATTAAATCCTTCATCTATTACCTCGGCTAAATAATGTCTTTTAACATATACCATAATCTTCTATGCCTATATATGCGTTATGTACAAAACTTTGAACCCTTAAGTGATTCCATAACATATCCAACTCCGCATCATTGATCGGATATTCCTTTCTTTCCATCTTATCTTTCTTTAAATGTAAGTTATTACTTTTCTTGGTCCTTTTGCCCCTTTGTTGCATCCACACTTAGCTCATCTTAGTGCCCACACATATTTAAATTCAATACAACTCATATGATCTTGAATATTACTTCATGTTCATTAGCCATTGTAGATTCCACTTTCTTACGGAGTGCATACAATGTTGTTTTGAGACTGTTGTCATACAACCATTGTGAGCACGTGATTTTTGCCTCACATGAATTATTCCCACAAAATTGAAACAAAAATGTTTATTTTATTGTATGTAATTTTGCGATTTTTCGTGATATTTTTAGTAATTGTTAGCATTTATGTGTGCGTGTTTGTTGAATCAATCCCTTGCCAGGTGAGTCAGTCCCATGCTTGTAGAGTCAATCTCTTGCTTGTTGAGTCAGTCCCTTGCCTGTTCAGTCAGTCCCTTGCCTGTTTAGTCAGTTTCATACATGTTGAGTCAATTTCGCGTATGTTGGGTCAACCCGTTCTTGTTGGGTCAATCCCTTGCTTTTTGAGCCAATCTCATGTCTATTAAGCCAATTTCGTATCTGTTGAGCCAATCTCGTGCCTGTTTTGTCAATCCCGTGCCTATTGAATTAATCTCGTGTTTGTTGAGCAACTTTCGTGTCTGTTGAGTCAATCTCATTCCTGCTAAGTCAACCTCGTGCATGTTGCATCATTCGGGTTATTTTATGATGATCAGTTGCGAGGTTAACAGGCAGGGTTCGAGTATGTTCCGCCACGGGGTTTCAATAACATAAAGCTTTAGGGGTTAACTTAGGTAGCCTAGCCTAAGAATGTCAATTATTGAAATGGGGGGGGGGGTGCTAACTTGGGTACAGGGTGCAGTAGCTATTTAATTAAAAGGCACTAAGTAAGTGAATAAATTAAGAATTGAGAGATAAGATAGTAGTGGGAAGTGCACTAACTAAAATGCTCACTAAAGGTGCCTGAAATTAAGGACTAAGAGAGACAGTCTTCATTTTATAGAAATACACACATTCAGACCCTAGAAAATAGAGAGAGCGATTTAGAGCATTGGGTGACAAGAGAGGAAATACACTGAGATACAGATATTGAATAAAGAAAAATTCAGAGAGATAGAGCACTGAAATTCATTGATACACATATTGAAATTCTACTATTTCATTGAACTTTTTCAGTGAATTTCTTATTCTTTTCAATTCTAAAAACAATAACTTTTCATCCTGGGGTTTAATTGGATTAGAGTAAAATCTTGAAAACTTATGCTGGTTAATTATTCCATTGAGTTTGGAGTTAGTTTCATTGTTTGATTATTGAAATTGGGCTTAGCTGATTCTGTTATTGTTTCCTCATGTTTGAAGTACATGTTGTTGCTTATTGTTGTCCTCTCACTCCTGTTTGGTTTTTGTTTATTCAATACCAGGTATGTACTAATTCCTGAACAGCATGTGAAAGTGCTAAGTTGAAGATTTTGTAAGCAAGTTTGAAGAAATGATAAGTGCTGCATATTTTCTTGTCAATTGATTTCCATACTTCAATATAGTTGCTTCATGTATTCTTCAGTTTAGTCACCATGTATGATCCTTTACATAAGCAATATCGTATTTCCCTTCAGATTCAGGATTTGAACTGGTTATACTGTAATGATTCAGGATAGTTTGAAACTTTAAACATGTTATTTGAATAAGGGATATAGATCTTAGTTGACTTGTTGAAGTCAATTGGTTTGTCCATAGTTAGAAGGCTTTAATTCGAATTTTGAGTTCAACGTGGCCAATTCATACTCCCATTTCTCGTCTAGTTACCAAAACTTGCTCCTGGTGGATTGAGGTAGTCATTATGTAAGCTTAATTGGAGGTTCAATGTCTAAATATATATCAATGTGATCCTATGTTTGTTTAAGTGCAATTATCTATGACGAGTTGACACTCCATTCCAATACAATATTCAAGAATTGATTCGAGGGTTAAAATTTGGAGTTGCATGTTATTTAATTGCAGAAGAGGAGCGTTATCTTGTGTTTAAAATCCTCAGTAAGCATGCTCATTTAGTCTTCGAATTCTAATAGGTGCTCATGTTCATATACTCTATTAATTAATAAATGAATGTTGTGAGAATTCAAAAATAGGCGTCCAGAAAGGTTTACTTGTCTAATTCAGTGGAGGTTTTTTGAATTAGTAATTACTAAGTCCATCACTAAAATTGTTCGTAGATCTGGGTATTGCAGGAACCTAATCTTGTTCGAAATTGGAATACAGAATTTGTTATTCAATACTCTAATTCGTTCCTTCTTTGGGATTATATTTGGTTTACATTATAAATTATAAGATTAACGTGGCTTGAATTGAGTATAAGCCTATCGGGCCCAATAGGTTTAGTTAACAGATTAACATGATTGTCTCATAAGTTTAAAGATAGAGTAGATAACCTTTTTTTATAATTCTCATACCTTGCAGTAATTTCAAATTAGTATTAGAAAATAATTAGTTTTTACATGAACGTGAATGAATTGTTTTAGTTAAGTATGAATTTGGAACAGTTCGAGGCTAGCCGTGCCAAACAAAATTCCAAAACGCATGGCCCTCATTCGATTAATCCTATTTATCCTTAGAACTCGGGCACGCCATTTAGCTAATTTTCATGGCCCTCGCAAAGTGCAAATGCTGAGTTTCTTTAGGCGCGTGTTTAATAATATTACCTTCTTAAACTCGGGTGTACATTTCATGTGGCCCAAATCAAATCCTAAAATGTTGAATAAAATGTGTTTAGGAGTGTGGGTGCATCTCATGTGACGCAATCCAAAGACATGTTTTAAACGACGTTCAATATTATTTAAAAATTAATTAAAAGCGGTAAATAATTAAAATTTGCACGTAAGTTCAAATTGTTAAAATCAGATTATTAAGCCAAATATAACAGTTGAGGAACCGTGCTAGAACCACGGAACTCGGAATGCCTAACACCTTCTCTCAGGTTAATAGAATTCTTGTACACGTGCTGTCTTTTCCACCGGCTCCGCAGTTTTGCAGCCTTTTTTTAAAAACTTTTACGGCTCCACTATTCACGAAGAGCTAGTTGCCTTTATTATAGGCTTTCTATCATTACACTTCTTTCTTTTGACGGTTGTTTTCATATACAAATTCAACCTACTTTCTCTTATTTTCCTTGTAATGTTGAGTAGAGAGTTTCTTTTCTAATAACAGGGTATATGTGTTGATATTTGAATTTGAATGTAGTTGAGAAATTTGAGTTGATTGTCACGAGAATGAAAGTGATCTTAGTAGTGGAATTGAGGTATTTTACGGTTTGTGTTACCTAAGCTTGTGAAGAATTTTTGTTGAAGTAACTGTAGTATTTCTGAGTTTGATGACCTACATGGCCTGGTTGAATTAGAGCAATCTAGTTCTGATAGCTTGATTAGGATAAAATGGATTTCCAAGTGTTCTTGATGGTTTCTACCATGGTTTAAAATAGATACTTTCTATAGGTATGGGGAACGTGTTGTGTATTGTGAGTTCCTGTAAATTTCTTCACTATTGATGGCGTACGAAGGTTTTGGAGCGAGGTTCTATTTAATGTGGGGTTGCATACTGGTACTTGGTTCTGAGTGATTATGGTGATCGAGAATGGTGTTGCGAGTATACGAGTTGTGTAGTATGTTATGGGATTATATCTAGGGTTATAGTTATGGCTTGACACAGTTTGTTCGGACTTATACAGTGTGTGCATGTGAGATTTGGGTCTTGAAAAGAATTCTGGATGTTAGAAATTGGGCTCCAAGGATTTGGGGTATGGTTAAAGTAATGTTTATTATTCACTACAATGGGTTTAATGTGTTTCGGAATAATTGATTCCAACCTTTTTATGAATTATATGCCCTACCGGTATGAGGGTTTGTTATGTGCTATGAAAAAAAAATGTTTATAAAATTTATTGAGAAGAAGAAAGAAAGAAATTAAAAACTGCCGTTGGCACAATGTAAAATATTTAAACATGACTGCAAGCCGCGGTGGAGGTTATGTATGGACGAGGTCCTTGAGGTAAATAATTATGAGTTTAAAGTTTTCCTTTGTAAAGTTTAATTCATACAATAATATTAAAAGGAATTCATGCAAGTTAGGTTGATTTGATAATTCTTGTATATTTTATGTTCATATTCAGCCATTTTCGTACTATAAACATTGAGTTTTAGCTTCTGAGATGAGTTCTCAGGTGGCGTTAAATGCGACTCATTAATCCGAGTAAGAAATAATGAGGTCTTTATGCCTCACATTCTGTTGTCAGTATTGTGAAAATTTGAAATGAGGTGGTGGTTAATATGAGATTTATTGATAATGATGGAATTATTTATGAACAACTATTAAGACGAGAAATGTGGTTATGATCATACAAATGATGTGTTGCATGTCAAAATATCATTGTGATAATGTCGGGCTTCTAATGCGGAGATTAGTGTTATTGATATTCTTGTGGTATTTTTTGAATTGTGGACATGCTGTTAGGAGTTGTTTTGTTGTTACTCTGACAGGTGGATATGCCCAATTACAAGGGAGACTCTACCGAAATATTTGAAAAATCTGGGAGTTAGTCAAATTTTGGGGACTTAAGAAAGTTGAAATGTTGGAAGAATATCTAAGATCTATATGAAGTTATTCGGTTCATTTGGTTGTGGATTGTGGGGTGTTGTCCTAGCTATGGTGGTAGTTCTTGCATGTTATGAGAAGAAATGACTTATTATGTGTCCAAGAAAGGCTACCGGCCTAGTTCAGTGCAAGCAGAATCAACCTGAAGTGGGTGAATGGATTTAAATAGGATTCTAGGCTTCATGTGAGTTAGATGTGTTCATTTTAGTATAGCGCTCCTCAAGGAGGGGTGTTGGAATATCATATGTTGTTCCGTGTTCGTCAATTCATGTAATATTGTGATTGTGCCATGTATGCTGTGAAACGGCTTGATAAATTCCTATTCTCTGGGAAAAAGTCCATATTAGTTGTGTGAGTTGAGTAGTCCATTCCTGAATCATTTCCTTATGTATCATGTTCGCATTATGCCCTATTGGCACATATTTTCATCATGTGAGACCGTTGGTCATTGTTTGTGGTGATTAGTTGTCTGAGCAGCTCGTACTAGGTGAGGTGAGACTATTGGTATCGGGGACCATTGCAGTGGGATTATGTGAGGTATATTATAGGTCAGTTACTAGTAGTTGGGTAGTAATGAGGTGATAATTTTAGTCAAAAAGGAGAGAATTAATGTTTGGTTAACTCTGCAATTGGTTAGAAATTTCTACACATCTCCTCCATTGTGGTTGTATCATCAGCATTATAACAAAATGTATAGGTATATCATCATATGCATTGGGAGCATCAGAGTCATGGAATTTTGGCTATTAAGGTTCATGGAGTGTCATTGTGGTTAATGGTGAATTATGTGATGCATGGTGCTAATTCAACAAAGGTACGCAATCGTGTTCTGGTACCTCGTGTGGTAGTTGATATAGTGTTTATATACAGGGAACATGTTTGGCAAAGAATTTCAGGTGTTGGAATTGGGTTCTGAGCTTATTGTATGTATAAAAAAGGATATCTACATATTTGATCAAACTAATGTGTCCATATGAGTTGTGGTAGCACAGGCAGGTGCACCAGGTGTTAAACAGTGATTTCAAATAACTTAAGAGCAGTTCTTGGAACATTCGAGGATGAACGTCTATTTATGTGGGGGAGAATGTAATGACCCAACCAGTCGTTTTGAGCTCTATTCGGATTTCGGGTTCGCGGACTGTTAAATAGAGTCAAACCTTTTCCTCGATTCGGGATTTAAACCTATGACTTGGGACACCATAAATCTCCAAACTGGCGACTCTGAATTTTAATAAAAATGAATCCTGTTTCGATTGTCCTTTAATAGGAAAACCTCCCTTTATTATACCCTTCGGGGGTGTAGGTAAAAAAGGAGGTGTGACAGCTCTGGCGACTCTGCTAGGGAAAATAACCCAGAACTTCGGTCCAGGGTTCAAAAATTCGAGCTTGGAATATTTGGTGTATTTTGCTTGTATATTATTTGATTTTATTGCATGTTTGGGACTAATATGCAAATATTGTTTACCGCTTTGATATTATTTGAATTGTATACATAAAATTGTTGTGAAACCCCTCTCTTCTCACCTACGGGGATATGCTCACTTGTCGAGACTCCCTATTCTGTTAGTTCCATACCATAAAGTAAGAAAAAGGCCGGACAAGTTACTAAGCCGGATGTCCTTTTGTTTCCCGGTAAGTAGCCCCCTCCTCGACTCAAGTTCTCCGCTTGGGTACACAGTATAGAACATATACCTAGGTTTTGAACCTAGAATTACTCAGCCTCATGACGGATCCCTAGTAGTAACGCTTATCTGCATCATGTGCATTTTCACTTAGGGGGCTCAACACAGGGGTTGGGTCCATCTAGGACAAGTGTACCCTAAACAATGGACCATCCTAATGCATCCTACTTGTGCATTTATTCATTTCGGACTTGCATGATGACCGGTTTTCGAATACCGGTTTTCGAATATTTAGGGAAAAGAAAAAATATAGTAGTGTGAGGGTAAAGAGAGTTAATCGCCTGTTTTGAAAAACACAACGTCCAAATAGTGTCGAGACTCTGCCAAAATTTTGAAAAAAAGGGAAAAGAAGAAAAAACATTTGTTTTCAAAAAATAGTTTATTTTTTTTGCCAATAAAATAGGAAGTAGAAAAATCTAGTTTTCAAAAACAACTTATTTTAATGAAAAAGAAAAAAAATTGTGTTCAAAAAATAATAGTCGCTTTATTTTCCGATAAAAAAAAGGTTGTGTTTTGTTTTCAAGAGGAGTCCACTTTATTTGGCAAAACTACATAAGTTTGATTCTCATCAGATGTGGGATACGTAGGCAATCCATATCGGGTTCAACTATTCTGAAAAATTAGGGGTAAATAAATATCACAATTTTTCCATAAGTAAAGTGATGTCATTCTTGTCCAAAATAGCCGAATGTCCCCAAAAGGACGTCAGAAGGCCGTTTTTGCAAGAATAATCGCCTTTGTCATTTCTCAAAATTTTTGGTCAGTTAGCAAACACAGCCTTTAATTCATATTCGAAGTGCTGAAAGGCCGTATTGATAAGACCGAATATTTTTATGATTTTTTTTGAGAAAACAGTGATGATTTTTATGTTAGTCAGAGTTTGTTAGTCTATTTTTAGCCTGTATTGCCATTTTGATGTTAGATTCTTTTGGAGTCCGTTAATATTGTAATAAAATATGTCATAACAAACATATTTTTCTTTTATGGAAAATTTAAAACAAAAAAATCCAATTTTTTATTAGTTATTTGGCACTTATGCCAGAACTACGCACAATCTGATTGGTGCGGGGTCATGATAGGTAGGCAATCTCCATAAGATTCGACCACAACTAAAAATGAGTGTATATAAAAGAATAAGAAAAAAAGAAGAAAAAAGAAAAAAGAAAAAAGAAAAAAAAGTCAAATAAAGGGGATATAAAGGGAAATGGACCAAAGAAAAGTCTCTCCGAGTCTGTTAGTCTATTTTTAGGCTGTATTGTCATTTTGATGTTAAAGTCTTTTGGAGTCCGTTAATATTATAATAAAATATGTCGTAATAAATATATTTTTCTCTTATGGAAAATTTAAAACAAAAAATCCAATTTTTTATTAGTTATTTGGCACTTATGCCAGAACTACGCTCAATCTGATTGGTGCGGGGTCATGATAGGTAGGCAATCTCCATAAGATTCGACCACAACTAAAAACGAGTGTATATAAAAGAATAATAAAAAAATAAAAAAAGAAAAAAGAAAAAATAAGTCAAATAAAGGGGGATATAAAGGGAAATGGAGCAAAGAAAAGTCGGTCTCAACTCCAGCCTATCGCAAACCCCCTGGATCGGGTTTCTGGCCCAATCAAGCCTTTAAGAATGAGAGGTTATGGAAGAAGAAAACCTACACTCAATTGGGAGAGTCATATGCAAGTCTATTGCAAAGGCTAAGGAAATTGGACATGTTAAGGTCGATCCAGATAAGAATTCCCAACCCTATTCCAATGAAGTTCGATTTTTCTCAAAGGTGCGCATATTTCTCAGATGCCCCAGGGCATGACATAGAGAAGTGTTGGAATCTGTAGAATGAGATTCAGAAGCATATTGATGCAGGCGACATTTCGTGCGAAATCCAGATGCAGTATAAAGTCCATCACATATGCATAATGAGACACATACAATGGGTATGGTTTATTTTGAAAAGAAATGTGATAACTCTTCTGGGAGCCTCAGAGGTCCATATGCTGCTAAGCTTTCACTGCGATCAGAGGTTGATCTTAAGAACGAGCATGCACGGGGAACCCAAAAGCAATTTGTTGAGAATAATGGGATGAAGACTTGTTAAGGTCCTAATATTGGTTATGTATAAGTCAATGGCTAAGATGTTGTGCTTGGTAATTGGAAATACGCTCCATCTCTTGGCAAGCCAGGGAGGAATTTTGGTGGTTTATTTTTTTGTCATTTCTGTTGTCCAGGTTATTTCACGGTTGTAATCTTGATATTGTCTTGCAAATCAAACCCTTCTATCATTTTATTTTGTCTTCCTCTAGCCATAGTATCTCAGTAGGTATTGTCTAGGTTTGTTCTAAGGGTTATACCCTAGTTTATTGTGCTACAAACTCTTTCCCCGTCTGGCTAATGCAATTATCTGTCTTTCGTTATTTCTAGTCTTTTTTTTTGTTTAAGTCTTTCCTCTTAATAGTTCTTTTCCTCTCGACTCTAGTGACATGACATACACGCGTAATTCTAGGCCTAATCTTAAAGGTCCAATCATGAAACAATTAGGAAGATAATAGGAAAACTTAAGGGAAACAAGAACAAATTGAGATCATTTGAAGCCCGAATCATGTGAAATTGGGGCTGACAAAACATAAAGAAACCTTCTGTGTCATGTCGCATCAGTTTGAAATTAAAGTCAAATTTGCCCAAATTAGCAAGGGTCGTTCGTGATAATAAGATTAAGAGTGTTGCCCAATGGCGTTTTGCATTTAACAGATGAAGATAAAAAATGTGTGGATATAGCTATCAAGTCTAGCATAATCAGAAGATGTCACAAATGTTTGTTTAATCGTGTTGTTTGCGTTTGGTATGTTTTGAAGATTGGAATGACGAAGGCATTTTTTTCTGCTTTCTAAACACTCTATCCTTCGTTACCCCTTTGGAGCCTTATTTTTTTCTTTTTTCAGTAGCCAAGATTAGAAACACAAGTGTGAAAGCTAAGTAAAAGAGAAAAGAAAAAAAGAGAACAACAAAACAAAAAGAAAGAAACAAGAAAAAAAAACACAAAAGAAAAATAATGATAAGTGAAAAGAAGAACTATAACAACAAGGAATTCAGGGTGAACTACGTTTGACCTGATTCCTTTTAAGGATATGTAGACAGCTTCACGGCTCGGTCATAGGAAAATAAAAATAAAAGGGTCCCCAAGCAAGAAACTGGGGCAGAAATTATGTTTGTAATGAGAAAGTTGGTTCTGAAGGTTGTAATTTTGAACCCATGTTGAATTGTTTTGAGCCTTTGATACCCTTTCTTTATAACCATAGCCAAAGGACCACATTATAGTCCAAAGAAAGACCTTCCGATCCGTTTTCGAGAGATACCAAGTCAAGCGAGCAGAGGTGAATCATATCAGGGGCAACACTCCAGTCCAAACAATAAAAAATGAGAGAGTCTTAGTGGTGAAAACCTTCACGTGCACCATAAGGAGACAGTGAGTTGAGAGAAAGACTAAAATGAGAGGGACTTGATGGTGAAACCCTTCAGGGCTCCACAAGTCGAATAAGGATTGCGAATCGAATTGGATAAGTAGAGCATTGAAGCCTAGTTTCACGGCGAAACGGCACAACAAAAGCTGAAGATCAGACTCCCTTAACAGAATAGGGCGCAATTGCATGTCTCGGTCATTAGAGTTGGTATCCACATCTAATAGGTTTCTATTTCGTAGATTTCTTATTAGGAATCATGTTTTCCTTTGTTCTTTATTCAACCCCTTTTTCTTGCTCACATATACTTCTTAATTCTGTCTTGTCAAAACAAGTGAGAAATGACTTCAAAATTTGCCATCAGCTTTCCAATTGTACGTGATGAGATCTGGCTAGCACATCAAAGTGTCCTAAGTACGGAAAGAACAACAAGCACACTGAGATGGTAATAAGCAACATGCTTTGGGATCCCTACAAAATACAAATGTCTGATCCATATCTGTTCATGGAGAATAAGACAGATGGAGGGTGTTGGGTGAATGGATCAAAGGTTGGACAAATGACAAGCAAGACATTCCAAGCAAAAATCGAAGGTTATAGACCTCAAGGCCAAGGCCATTGGACAAGTCAAGAGAGAGCAACATATACATAGAGTGGGGAGTAGCGGACGTGATTTGGGAATTCATGTGAGACGCAAAGGACGGACAAATGCCGGTTCATGAGTAATGCAACAAATAAAAAAAATTGGGTCTGAACGAAGAAAAGGTATTTCAATGATACAAATGACAGATAAAGTGGTTAATCAGTAAACAGGTAAGATCTTCAAATGGAAATTAGCTGTCCTGGGAAATATATGGGATCAGATAAGGAGACTAGAAATAATAGTTGGGAAGTTTCTGACTAAGAAGTAGTCAGAAGGTCAGAAGTTTTCAACCAAGTTCAAGGCAGTCGTGCCAAACGGAGCGTGGAAAGGAGGAAATCATCCCCCACCAAGAATGTCACAACCGACCACCCCTTCCAAAACTAACAAAATTTTCTTTGTATGTAACAGGAACAAAGTAGTACAAGGAGATTGATAAAAAAATAACAGAAGAGCCGACAAAGGGTAGTGTCTCAAATCTTTGCCTTTATTTGTCTTGCTATTGTGCATAAAATCTTAGTCTGATGTATCTTTCTCCTAAGATCACACAAAAAATGGACCTAGTCTAATGAATCTTCTCATAGGATCAAAATCTTAGTTTGATGAATTTTTCTCCTAAGATAAAAAATCATAGTCTGACGAATCTTTCTCCTAAGATAACAAAATGGACCTAGTCTGATGAATTATCTCCTACGATCAAAATCTTAGCCTAATAAATTTTTCTCCTAAGATTGAAAATCTTAGTCTGACGAATCTTTCTCCTAAGATAACAAAATGGACCTAGTCTGGTCAATATTTCTCCTAGGATCAAAATGTAAGTCTGATGAATTTTTATTCAAAGATAGAAAATCTTACTCTGACGAATGTTTCTCCTAAGATAATGAAAAGGGGGAATGCAATAGTTGGAAAGTTTCGAATAAGATAACTAAAAAGGAAGGTAAAAATTGGAAAGTTTCAAATAAGATAACAAAAGGGGAAGGCAACATTTGGAAAGATTCAGGTAACAAGAAGGGGAAGGAAACAGTTGGAAAGTTTCAAATAAGATAACAAAAGAGGAAGGCAACAATTGGAAAATTTTAGATAAGATAACAAGTAGTAGGAAGTAATAGTTGGAAAGTTAACAAAAATGGACCTAGTATGCTGAATCTTTCTCCTACGATAACAAAAAGGGAAGGCAACATTTGGAAAGATTCGGGTAAAAAGAAGGGGAAGGAAACAATTGGAAACTTTCATATAAGATAACAAGAAGTGTGAAGTAAAAGATGGAAAGTTTCAGATAAGATACAAAATGGACCTAGTCTGATGAATTTTCTCCTAGGATCGAAATCTTAGTCCGATCAATATTTCTCCTAAGATCGAAATCTTAGTCTGATGAATATTTCTCCTAAGATCGAAATCTTAGTCTGATGAATCTTTCTTCGAAGATATAAGACTTAGTCTGGTGAATATTTCTCTGAAGATAATAGGAGTGGGAAGCAACAATTGGCAAATTTGTAGACAAGGAAGTAGTCGAAACGTCAGAAATTCTCGACCAGGTTTAAACAGTCAAACAATACAAAGTATGGAAAAGAGAAAGGGGAAAACCGTCCCCAACAAGAGTATCACAACCACATTTTAAATTTTCGAGATTGAAATAGGGGTAGAAATCTCGTTTGTTTCCGAGAAACCCACTGTAAGGAAAGGCAGGCACCAAACAGAACAGGAAAGACAACACAAGTTTTAAGGGAAAGCAGTTTCGAAGGAAGATAATGCACGTTTCGAAGGAAAGCACGACAATACAAGTTTTGAGGGAAAGCAGTTTCGAAGGAAGATAATCCAAGTTTTGAAGGAAGATAATTCAAGTTTCAAGGGAAAATGGTTCAATACGCAAAGTAAAACAATATCAAGTAACAAAAGATGTACCTTTTAAGTTGTTGAAGTCGGGGGCCCGCCCGGAGAACGAAGGTGTACCTTTCAAAATCAAGAAGCCAGGGACCCATCTGGAGAGCGGAGGAAAACAATTCAAGTCAAGAAAACGAAGCAAGGTAGCAACAAAGGAATTGCTACATGAGAATACAAGACAACAAGACAGCAAGAAACACAAGAGTAAGTTTGAAGGACTAGATAGGATTTTGTAATTCATAGACTACAGTCTAGTCTAGTTTCTTTATTTTCCTTGAGCACGGTGAAATAAGGAGGTCAGTAAGCAGTAACAACAGCAATAGCAGTAGCAGTAACAGCAAATCACAGATTCATGGTAGTCATAGCTACCAAAACTTCCCGAACTATATTGACCTGATTCCTTTTAAGCCAAGGATATGTAGGAAACCTTTGAAGCAGAGGTTTGGTCAAGCTTTCAAAAAAATTCTTCACACGGACTAGTCAAACGGGCAAAAATCGATCATATCCGCTCACTTTATCTTTTCACAAAAACTCTTCGTGTTTTCGAGCAAAGAGGGGAAGATGTGAGCATATGATTTTTGCCTCACATGAATTATTCCAACAAAATTGAAACAAATTTTTTTGTTTTATTGTATGCAATTTTACGAATTTTTGTGATATTTTTAGTAATTGTTAGTGTTTGTGTGTGCGTGTTTGTTGAATTAATCCCTTGCTTATTGATTCGATCCCTTGCTTATTGAGTCAGTCCCTTGCTTGTTGAGTCAGTCCCTTGCTTGTTGAGTCAGTCCCTTGCCTGTTGAGTCAGTCCCTTGCCTGTTGAGTCAGTCTCGTACCTGTTGAGTCAGTCTCATACCTGTTAGTCACTAAATAGTGTCGATACACATGATTTACAACCACGTCATACACTGAATATGAGAACTTCCGGTCTCCAACTTCATACAGAACACGAATCATCATACATGATCCCAATTTCTCTATCCGAACACATTCCACACCTTTAATACCCAATCATTCCACGATAGATACTTTCAAATTTCACTGTGTCGCCAAGTAAACCCGAATATCACTAGTCGATCTAACAAGAAAGTGTCGTAATACCACTAAAGTGCCATCAACTTAAACACATTGCCCTTTTATTGAAACATATACTCTTATCAAAACACTACCAATTAGCAGTACCATTTCCTTAATTATCTGAGGCTACCCGCTACTTAAGAGTTTCATGAACTTCCTTTTAGACTGAACTGTAACTTTACACATGCATATCTCGATCCTCCAATACATACCGCATATACCATACCATCATAGGGTAAGATGAGAATTTCATCTCCCTTCCGAGCCACATACATCTACGTACTCAACTAGTCAAGAGATTTCCATTGGTCCCATCTCGAAGAAAAAATCACGATACATCCCAAGCTCCACATGGCCATAGAAAATATACATCTCCAAACAACAATAAAAACAATCAAGAAATCTCTGAGATCCTTTTGCACAAATCAGAACTGCTAGGACTGAATACTTCTAACTCAACCAAGCTAAGCAATCCAACAAAATCTAAGAGCATTGCTGCAAAATGCCTGTAAGAACACATTACCTTGAACACACACAAGGAATTAAGCTTATCTTTACCATACCAATCTGGTCTACTATCAAGCTACTCCATCTATCTAAATTTCATTCTAATTCATCTTCAACTTGAAATTCCCTCTTGCTGTAGCACCACAGTTTCTCAACCTAGGCTCACCACGCGAGACCCAAGCATAAGACCACACTGTCCAAGGCCCATAAGCCGCTGAACCCTCTCTCAAATATTCCCAAAAACACCACATTCCAGAATACTTTACTCTAAATAACTTCCGGTGAATCTACGCCGGTTACCTTTACTCTCCTGATACTAATACAGATAATTCCATAATTAACATAGCAATACCACAAGTCTTGACCCCTTCCAATGAAAACACAGTTTCTAACCATATATGCAACTCTATAATACTCAATTGATGTATGAAGACTCTTGAACACATTAGTACTATTCCCGCAAGTCATTCACTCTTATTAAAAAAGTAATTTACCTGACTCAACGATCAAAACGACCCGTTCCTCATTGGCACTTAGATACTGCAAAATGAAATCCTTATCCCAATATTCTTCCATGCTAAATCTCACATCACAATGGGTACCTGCACGCACTGGGGGTGTACAAACTCCAGGAGGGCCCCTTACGACCCAAGTGCAATAACAAGCCATCTCATGGAATAAAATCTAGGCCATCGACCTCATATGAAACAAGCCACCTCGTGGCATATATATGTATCTCAGGCCCTTAAACTCATATTAGTATAAGTATATCCTTACAACTATGTCCCCAACCTTAGTTTGAAAATCATCAAAAGCCCCTCGGGCATTTGTAAAATAGTATTTCTCAGCCCAAAATAGCATTTAAGTCTCAAAACTGAGTAAAAATTGCTGAGTAGTAAAACCATGGAAAAATAACATGATTGAGTTCAAGTAATAAGTCAAAACAGTGAGTAAATAGTAATAAAAATCCCCGAACTGTTCAAATAGTTGGGACGAAGCCCAGATATGGCAATCAGCCCAAATTGGGATGATAGCAAATAGGTTTCAGTCAAATACGCAGTAAAATCATCAATCGTGACAGACCAAGTCACAATCCCAAATAGTGCACAACCCCATGCTCATCATCAAGCATGTGTATCACCATAATATAGATCTACAATGTGCGATCTAGGGTTTCGAAACCTCAAAGCATTATTTATAATCATTACTCATCTCGAACCGGCTAAACATCTAGCTCGTGATGCCTTTGCCCCTAATATCGGCCTCCACACGCGTGGAATCTAATCCAAATCAGAACAGATATGTCACAATATGCTAAGGGAACAAACCTAGCAAAACCTGAGCTCCGGGTCCACTTCTCGAATCTCAAAAATTTCACATATATGGGTTCCTTATCTTCCAACGAGTTCATACATATCAAAAGGTCTCAATTCCGACCCCAAATTGTCTTCCAAATCCCCAATCAAAAGTGCAAAATTCAAAGCCCTAGTTTCTGACGACCCAAAGGGTCATCACCGTATTTATCCCTTTTTCCGCGCTTCCAAGGCCATGGAAACCTTGCTGGTGGTTATCTCGATTTGCATGCATAGTCCGGGTGTGAAGCCGGAAAGTTTTTATGTTAAGATATGTGAATTATGTGCAAAAAATGAAAAATTTTGATATTAATATTGATATAGTTGACTTTGGTCAATTTTTTTGGTAAACGGACCCGGATCTGTAATTTGATAGTTCCGGAGGGTCTGTAATAAAATATGGGACTCGGGCTTGTGCCTGGAGTCTAAGTCCGAGGTCCAGAACCCGAGTAAAAGAATTTTTCTGTTAAATTGTTTTTTGAAAATATTAAGGAAAAATAGAAATGAAAATGATTTAGAAAATGTAGGTATCTGGCTCGTATTTTGGATCTGATGCCCGGTATAGGTCTTAAATATGGGTTAAGCGCTTTCTGTGAGGTTTGGTTGAAAACGGACGTCATTTGACGTGTTTCGGACGATGAGTTCGAAGTTTAAAAGTTTACTAAGTTCGAAATGAAAATCATGAGTTTTGAGACTCGATTCTATGTATATGATGTTATTTTTTTCAATTTGATCGCACGAGTAAACCCGTATGATGTTTTTAAGGTTGGGTGCATATTTGGTTCGATCCCCGAGGGCTCGGGTGACTTTTTAGTAGGTCCCGAGAGGTCTTAGACGTAAAAGTATCAGATGTTGCACGTCCAGGTGTTGTAGGTCCCCAGCGCGGCAGCGGTCATTTCAGCGCGGTCCGCGCTGGAAGCTGCGCGGTCGCGTTGCATTGCTGCATGGTCCGTGTGGCTAGGTTCTGAGGGCCAGTGGATTCTAGTTCGACCAGTGCGGCCGCGTGCCATATCAGCGTGGTCCCCGCTAGGAGATTCAGAGAAGGCCCCATGTACGAGTCCACCAGTGCGATCGCGCACTAGAATCGTGCGGTCCATGCTGGGTAGGTTCAGAGAGTCATTTCCCCCCTTCCTTTCCTTGGCGCGGCCGCGGGACATTTTTGTGCGGTCCGCGCCGGGCCTTTAGTGAAGCATACAAATCCGAGATTTTCAGTCATTTTGCACTTTTCAAAACCAAAAACATAAGAGGCGATTTTCCAAATGATTCTTCTTCTTCAAAACAATTGGTAAGTGATTTCAAACTTGGTTTCTTTACCCCTTATCATCTTTAAATGTAATTTCAACTTCAAAACAAAGATTTAATAGGGGAATTTGGGAACTTAGGGTAGGACCTAGGGTTTCTAAAATTTGGGGTTTTGGACCTCAATTTGGGGTCCGATTCCAAAATAAATTATATAGTTTAGTTCCTGGGGGAATGGGTAACCGATTTTTGGTTCGAACCTCGGGTTTTGACCATGTGGTCAAGGGGGCGTTTTGGGAATTTTTGAGTAAAACTTTGGGAAATTCATTTTTTGCATTCAAGTTGATTCAATTGGCATTTGTTGATACATTCAAGTAATTTGTGACTAGATTCGAGCGGTTTTGTGGTGGATTCGAGGGGTAAAGCTATACTAGAGGCTTGAGTGGTATTTTGGACCATTTGAGGTAAGTGTTTGTTCTAACTTTGGCTCGAGGGACTAGGATTAGGGTATTATTTGCTACTTGCTAAATGTGGAGTACGGTGTATAGGCATGGTGACGGTTATCTATGCATCGGAGTCTAGCATGACCGTGATTCTTATATGTGTTGGATTCAGATTTCATGGTACATTTTTCTTCCTTGGGTTCATAAGCATAATATATTGTGATTGGTTTGGCTTTTGGAGCATTGGCTCGGACTAGAAAATTATTACCCGAGAAATAGATGATTAAAAGTGGAACGTGTAGCGATTAGTACCTTGCCGGGACTTAAGTATTTATTGTATTCTCCCTTCCCGTGATAATTGAATTGTTAATTGTATTCCCTTGACGGGATTTTCTTGTGATTGATGTTACTCCCCTCGCACTTGAGTTTCGGTCGTTGTTTGGGTGAGTTCTTGGTATTGAATATTGAGGATCGTGTTACACGCCGCAACGGTATCGATTAAATGTCGAGGATCGGGTTGCACGCCGCAATAGTGTTGATGAATATTGAGGATCAGGTTGCACGCCGCAACGGTGATATATGTTGAGGATCGTGTTACGCGCCGCAACGGAGTATGGACTCAGTGTATTGCTTTCATGTGTAGAAGATTCCTCTGTTTTCCTTATCTGTTGTTATTGTTAAGCTTTATTTCCTTACCGTTGATTTCTATATTTAGACTGTAGTACCCCACATAATGCTTCTCCCCTCCCTTTTAACTGTTAAAGTTAGTGTATTTCCTGTTATTGCACATATATCTGTACAGGTTATTTGTTATAGGTCCTGTCTAGCCTCGTCACTACCTCGCCGGGGTTAGGCCAAGCACTTACCAGCACATGGGGTCGGTTGTGCTGATGCTACACTCTATGCATTTCTTTGCATAGATCAGCATGCAGCTTTTGGACCGCAGTAGTACTAGATCGGGAGCAGGCTTTAAGTCCAAGGGCTCTCGAGGTAGACTTGCTGACATCCGCAGGCCCGAAGTCTCTTCGACCTTTATTCAATTTGTTAATTCTTGTATTGAAGCAGACTATTATGATTTTTTTCTTTCAGACGGTTGTATTTAGTGAATCTTAGATGTTCGTGAGCTAGTGACACCAGGTTCTAGGTAGAGATATGTTTCAAACTTCCACATTTTTGGTTTCATTTTTATTAAGTTTAAAGTCTTCCGCACTTGTTTAATTGATTCAACTTCCATATATTGTTGGGATTATCAGATAATGTTTAAAGTTTTGCTGGCCTAGCTCCTTTAGTAGGAGCCATCACGACCTCCGATGGTGGGGAAAATCCGGGTCATGACAAGTTTGTATCAGATCTCTAGGTTGCATAGGTCTCGCTGCTCACGGACAAACTAGGTAGAGTCTGAGGGATCGGTACGGAAACGTTTGTATTTATCCGCCAGAGGCTATAGAGTTAGGAAAAAAATTTCACTTTGTTCTTTCTTGTCGTGTGATTCTATTTCTAAAGTACTGATTGTCCTTCTACTCTGTTCTTTCGCAGATGGAGAGAACACATGCTTCTTCTTCTACCGCACAGCAGTCCGAGCCCCCAGCAGCAGCTCCTACGAGGGACTGAGGCCGAGGCAATGCCAGAGGCTGAGGTAGGGGCAGAGATCAGCCCCAGGCAGCAGTTCTAGAGGTGGAGCGTCATATTGGCTATGATGAGGAGGGTCCAGCCCCAGCAGCTCCAGTGGGCCCAGCTCAGGTCCCACGATGGGTCATGTTTACCCCAGATATTCAGGATGTTCTTTTTAGATTGGTAGGCTTTATGGATAGTATCGCTAGAGCGGGTTTGCTGCAGTATCCCCAGCCACTTCTCAGGCTGGAGGAGGGGTTCAAACTCCTACTACGTGTACTCCAGAGCAGGTAGCTCCCCAGACTCATGTCCCAGTGGTTCAACCAGTAGTGGCAGCTCAGGCCAGCGATAGAACGGTTATGTCTTCAGATGCTTTGTGGAGACTTGATCGGTTCTCCAAGATTTTCACCACCACTTTCAGCGGTGCTTAATCAGAGGATCCCTAGGATTTTGTATTCAGTTGTCATGAGATTCTCAGGACCATGGATATAGTGGAGACCAACGGGGTTGATTTTTGCACCTTCTGGCTTGCAGGATCTACCAAGACTTGGTGGAGGGATTATTGCCTATCTAGAACAGCAAGGTCTCCAGCATTGACATTGGATCAGTTTGCGGAGTTATTTTTGGAGAAGTTTCTCCAAGTCACTCAGCGAGAGGCACTTCGCAAGCAGTTTGAGTGCCTCAAGCAGGACTCCATGATAGTTACACAGTATGAGACTAGATTTGTTGACTTGGCACGCCATGCAGTTGTGATACTCCCTACAGAGCGAGAGAGGGTCCGAAGATTTATTAATGGATTGATTTAGTCAATCCGTCTACAGATGGCCATGTGAGTTGGTAGTGATATTTCCTTTCAGGAGGCAGCCAATGCGGCCCACAGGTTTGAGATAGCCCTCTCATGAGGTGGTAGTCAGATGTTAGATAAGAGACCTCGCAATTCTGGTAGGTTCAGTGGTGCCTCATCTGGAGGTAGGGATTCTTATGGTAGAGGTCATTCATCGAGGCCTTTTCAGTCAGCTCTTCAGGTTTCTCATGGTACTCCAGGCAGCGGTGGTTCCCAGCAGTATCATTTAGATCAACAGCCTATCAGTGCACCCCCACTTCAGAGCTTTCGAGGTGGTCATTCAGGGCAGCAGGGTCAGTCCATGTTTTCTTAGTTGCCGCATTCAGCTGGGTGTTATGAGTGTGGAGATCTCAGTCACATCAGGAGGTATTGCCCGATGATGAGAGGTGCTCGGTCGCAGCAATAGGGCCATCGTCCCATGATTCATGTAGTAGGTGATCCACCAATCACCTAGCCAGCTAGGGGTGGGGGTGGGGATCATAGAGGTGGGGGTAGGGACCGCATAGGTGGAGCTCACATCGGTAGAGGAAGAGGTCAGCCAGTAGTTGATCGTCCTAGATATGTGGTTCAGGGAGGTGGGGGCCAGCCCCGGTGTTATGCTTTTCCCGCCAGGCCAAAGGAAGAGTCTTCCGATGCTGTTATTACAGGTACTATTCTGGTCTGTGATAGGGATGCTTCAGTGCTATTTGATACTGGGTCTACGTATTCATATGTGTTATCCTATTTTGCACCCTACTTGGCTATGCCTAGTGATGCCTTGGGTATTCCTGTATATGTATCTACACTAGTGGGTGATTCTATAGTGGTCGACAGAGTCCATCATTCCTGTGTAGTAGTATTTGAGGGTCTTGAGACCCGTGTTGATCGATTGCTTCTAGACATCGTTGATTTTTTTGTTATATTGGGGATGGATTGGTTGTCCCCGTATCATGCAATCTTGTATTGTCATGCCAAGACCGTGACCTTGGCTTTACTGGACTTGCCCCGATTGAAGTGGAGAGAGACCCCAGTACATGCCACATGCAGTGTTATTTCATATGTTAAGGCTCGACACATGGTCAAGAAGGGGTGTTTAGCTTATTTGGCATATGTTCGTGATTCCAGCACAGAGGTTCCTTCTATTGACTCAGTTCCTATTGTTTGGGAGTTCCCAGAGGTTCTCCCTTCAAACCTGCCGGGTATGCCGCCCGATAGGGATATTGATTTTTGTATTGATCTGGCTCTTGGCACGCAGCCCATTTCTATCCTGCCGTATCGTATGGCCCCACCTGAGCTACAAGAGTTAAAGGGCCAGTTGCAAGAGTTGCTGGAGAAGGGTTTCATCAGGTCTAGTGTTTCTCCTTGGGGTGCGCCAATTCTATTTGTGAAGAAAAAGGATGGGTCGATGAGAATGTGCATTGACTACCGGCAGCTGAACAAGCTGACGATAAAGAAAAAGTATCCACTGCCGAGGATTGATGATTTGTTTGACCAGTTGCAAGATGCGAAGGTGTTTTCAAAGATAGATTTGAGATTGGGCTATCATCAGCAGAGGATTAGGGCATCTGATGTCCCTACGACAACATTGTGCACTCGGTACGACCATTATGAGTTTTTGGTCATGTCATTTGGGATTACCAATGCCCTAGCAGAATTTATGGCGTTGATGAACCAAGTATTCAGGCCTTATTTAGACTTGTTCGTGATAGTCTTCATTGATGATATTCTTGTGTACTCCCGCAGTCAGGAGGAGCACGGGCAGCACCTCAGAGTGGTTCTTTAGACTCTGAAGGATAGTTAGTTGTATGCCAAGTTCTCGAAGTGTGAGTTCTGGTTGAGTTTAGTTGCATTTCTGGGTCATGTAGTATCAGCAGAGGGCATTCAGGTAGACCCAAGGAAGATTGAGGCAGTCAAGAATTGTCCTTACCCAGCTTCAGCTATTGAGATTCGGAGTTTCATGGGATTAGCAGGATATTATCATCCGTTCGTGGAGGGGTTTTCATCTATAGCAGCCCCGATGACCAGGTTGACCCAGAATGGTGCCCAGTTCAGGTGGTCAGATTAGTGCGAGGAGAGCTTTCAAAAGCTCAAGACAGCTCTGACTATGGCACCGATATTGGTTTTTCCCATAGGTTCAGGGCCTTATACAGTTTATTGGGATGCTTCCCGTATTAGTCTTGGTGCAGTATTGATGCAGGATTGTAGAGCCATTGCTTATGCTTCGAGGCAGTTGAAGATTCACGAGAAGAACTACCCAGTCCATGATCTAGAGCTGGCAGCCATTGTTCATGCGTTGAAGGTTTGGAGGCATTACTTATATGGTGTGACGTGTGAGGTATACCCGGATCACAAGAGCCTTCAGTATTTGTTCAAGCAAAAGTAGTTGAATTTGAGGCAGAGGAGGTTGTTGGAGTTGTTGAAAGATTATTATGTTACTATTTTGTACCACCCGGGGAGAGCTAATGTGGTGGCCGATGCATTGAGTAGGATGTCCGCCAGCATGGGTAGTCTTGCTTATGTTCCGGTCAGTCAGAGACCGCTTTCTTTTGATATTCAGGCCTTGGCCAATCGGTTTGTGAGGTTGGACATTTCTGAGCCTAGCCGAGTTTTAGCTTGCACGGTTGCTCGTTCTACACTACTGGAGCGTATCCGTGATCGGCAGTTTGATGATCCTCACTTGTGTGTCCTGAGAGACACTGTGCAGCGTGGAGGTGCCACGAGAGTGATTTTAGATGCGGATGGTGCTTTGAGGTTGCAGGGGAGAGTATGTGTGCCCAATGTCGATGGGATTCGAGTGTTGATCTTACCGTAGGCCCATAGTTCACGGTTGCTCGTCAAGTATGAGCATCAGAGTCCTGGTGGTATGTTTCAGAGGATTGAGCTTCTCGGGTGTAAGTGGGAGAGGATTACCATGGACTTCGTTGCTGGACTTCTGATGACCCGGAAGAAGTTTGATGCTATATGTGTCATTGTTGATAGGCTGACCAAGACAGCGCATTTCATTCTTGTTGCCACCGCCTATTCATCGGAGAGATTGGCCGAGATCTACATCCGAGAGATTGTTCACCTTCATGGGGTACCGACATCTATCATTTCGGACTGTGGCACGCAGTTTACCTCATGCTTTTCGAGAGCAATTCAGCAGGAGTTAGGCACCCAAGTTCAGTTGATTACAACATTCCATCCTCAGACAGACAGTCAGTCCGAGAGGACTATTCAGATATTGGAGGATATTCTCTAATCCTGTGTTATTGATTTTGGAGGCTCTTGGGACCAGTTTCTACCTTTAGCAGAGTTCTCCTACAACAATAGCTACCGATCCAGCATTCAGATGGCTCCTTATGAGAAGTTGAGTGGTAGGCGATGTCGGTCTCCAATCGGATGGTTTGAGTCGGGAGAGACTCGGTTATTGGGTACAGATTTAGTCTAGGAGGCATTGGATAAAGTCAAGATAGGCTTCGTTTGGCTTAGTCGCGGCAAAAGAGTTATGTGGATCGCAAGGTTTGAGTTTCAGGTTTCATGGTTGGCGAGCGAGTATTGCTCCGTGTATCGCCTATGAAGGGCGTGATCAGATTTGGGAAGAAAGGCAAGCTTAGCAGGTTCATTTGCCCATTTGAGATTCTTGATCGTGTGGGAGAGGTGGCTTATAGGCTTGCCTTGCCACCTAGCTTGTCAGCCGTGCATCCAGTGTTTTATGTGTCTATGTTTCGGAGGTATCACGGCGATCCTACCCATGTGTTAGATTTCAGCACTATCTAGTTGGACAAGGATCTGTCTTACGAGGAGGAGCCGGTAGTTATTCTAGACTGGCAGGTTCGACAGCTGAGGTCGAAGAGTTTTTCTACAGTGCGTGTCCAGTGGAGAGGTCAGCCTCTTGAGGCATCGACCTGGGAGTCTGAGTCTGACATGCGAAGCCGTTACCCTTATCTATTTCCTGACTCAAGTACTACTTTCTTTTGTCCATTCGAGGACAAACGGTTGTTTTAAAGGTGGATAATATGACGACCCAAAGGGTCATCACCGTATTTCTCCCTTTCTTCACGCTTCCGAGGCCATTGGAAATCTTGCTAGTGGTTATCTCGATTTGCGTGCATAGTCCGGGCACGAAGCCGGAAAGTTTTTATGTTAAAATATGTGAATATGTTGAAGAATTTTGATATAAATATTAATATAGTTGACTTTGGTCAATATTTTTGATAAACGGACCCGGATCCATGATTTGGCAGTTCCGGAGGGTCCGTAGAAAAATATGGGACTCGGGCTTATGCCCTAAGTCGAAATCCGAGGTCCAGAACCCGAGTAAAAGAATTTTTCTGTTCAATTGTTTTCTGAATAATATAGGCTTTATTTTTCCCTGATTAAGTACCTTTAGAAATTATGTTTTGCATGACTCCTCTGTTGTTCGGTAGAACCCCGATTGTGAGTCATTATGTGGTGATGATCGAGCACCTCATAAGGTTTTTCTTTATGGCTGAGTGTTTCAAAGCCTATAGTTTTGTGTGCGGCTAAAATCGGGAAGACCAATCTTATAATCGTCAAGGCATTGCGCTATCTTGCCTCGAAGGTCCAGGAGGATAGCCCAGGGTTCAATGCCTTCGGTGAGCCTTCATGCCCAGTATCGGGGCAAAATGGACCAATGTTTATCGATGATAAGCGGAAGGTTCCCTAGGAGCGGTATTTTCTAACAAACAACTGTGCAAACAGTGACAGTCTAAACCAGGTTGATTGAGTGGTTGTACCAGCTACTCTATGTAATAATTACACATGCATTTGTACTATGGTAGGGTTTCCCCTTCATATATAAAGGGGAACTAGAGGGATCTGATACTCGATATTCAATACAAGAACATTCTCTCTGGTTTCTAACTTAACATATTATCTTGGTCTTATTGCTTCATCTATTACTTATATTTATCATGTTATATTTATTTTTCTTCATTTATTTCTGATCATTGGTCATAAAGAGGCGACGTTTATTTTATCATACTTGTTATTTGTCCATCAACTGCCCCTAGCAGGACATCAGACACGACCTCGAGGCCCCGAATAAGCAAGCTCGAGGCCCCGATTATCATCCATATGGTGTGGTTACCACCTTGTTTTCAAGCTCTGAACTTATTTTTAATCTCTTATTTAGCATCTATTGCCTAAATAACTACCATAAAAATAGATCACATATTTTTAGAACCACAAAATCAAATCTAGTTGTAATTACCATTTTAAGGTAAATAGTTTGGCACCCACAATGGGGCTAAAATAATAGTGATTAATTTATTGTTTGTTTGCTATATAACGCAAGTTATCTTTAGCACTTTTTCTTATCCAAGATCTTTGATCTCAGGTCAAAATGTCTAACTCAGTAAATGCATGTGAAAACAACAATCTTGAAGACCATGGAGAAAATGGTGTTGACATCCTATGTGTTGGTGTACCACCATGAAACACTAACAATGCACCGTAACCAATTCCTATGGATATGGTCTCGCGCAATGCTCAACACATCGAAATAAGCTCCCATACCAACAGGAGTATGCGCTGAGAAGGTACAATGTCATCAACGATAACAATGAAGAATGAGTCAAGATATGGAATGAACACTCGGTTAATACAAATAAATACATGTCACTAGGGCAATGCTCAAGCCGAAAGAAATCACTAAAAACTCATAGTGGCCATACATAGTCAGAAAAGCCGTCTTTGGAACATTCGAAACATGAATCTTTAGCTAATAATAACCATATCTAAAACAAATCATCAATACGTGGTAGCGGGTCCTTATTCTTAATTGTAACTTTATTCTACTTACGGTAATCAATGCACATCCGCATACTCTCATCCGTTTTCTCACAAATAATATCGGTCCACTCCAAGGCGACACACTTGTCCTGATTAACCCCATTGATAGCAACTCCTCAATCTTCTCCTTCAACACTTCTGTACAATGTTTCGAGCCTTCAAAAAGAGATAAACCAACTACATGCATTGATACATGAACCCATTTACTCTAATCTAGGCAACTCTGTTATCGCTAGGTAACAGTCTTGGCATGGAAATCAAGAATGGCATGATATAGAGACAACAAGTCCAACCCCAGGATGACCTGAAAGTCGGTCAATTCGAGCAATAGAAGATCTGCTCTAGCCTCATAATAATAGAAAGTCATAATACATGACTAGTAGACTCAATCCACAATAACAGAATCACCCACATGCATGGACACATATACATGAGCACTCAAGTACTAATGAGTGACATATAGATAATGAGCAAATAGATAAGAAACATATAAATATGTAGACCCTGGGTCAAATAATACTAAAAAATCCCTGTTGTAGATAGAAATAATACATGTGATCATGGCATATGAGGCTTCTGTATCTGGTATGTCTAGAAAAGTAGAGAACCTAGCTAGAGCTCTATATGGATGACCTCCACCTCTAGGGCAAACCTTATTAATCTACTCTCTGCCTTTTGCAGGCCAGATGGATGGTGCAGCAACTGGTGTGGTAATCATAGGCAGATGGCCCTGCTACACTGCCTTGTCCCAAAACCTGGGGCAAGATCTTCTCGTGTAACAAAGCTCCCAACATTCATAGCAACCTCTCGGTGAGGAAGATGACTAACTTTGAGTCTAATCCTGGGGACTTGGATACCCATTTGAAGGGTCCGAAATAGCTGATTGATGATAGAAACTCTATAGAGTGGCATAGAAATAGGGCTGCATAGGTGCACCCCGAGACGGTAGTGATGCTGAATAAGTGGGTGTACTGGACTAAATCCTAACAAACTGATGTTTGCCCATAGATGCATAACCGTTGAATTCTCTAAAATTCCGAGACCTCATCTCAACTGTCGTATACAATCGGCCCTGGGTGAACATATACTCGATCAACAAAACTATCTCAATAACCTAGTCGTAAATAGTCTCCATATATACCTCTCGGGCCATAGTATCATTAATACCATAGTGCAAGCCCACAATAAACGTTCATACGCCCTTTGAATCGCTGGGAAGTATCATAAGTGCATAGTGAGACAACTTAGAGAATCTCACCTCATAATCGGTCACAGGCATTTAACGGTATTAGAGCCGCTCGAACTGGCCCTGAAGCTCTTCCCTCTAAGAGGTGCAATATATCTCATCATAAAGAGACATGTGAACTTATCCCAAGTCAAGGGAGGCTAATCCACTGACCTTCTTAGAAGATAAGACAACAACAATCTACGGGTCCTGCTCTCCGATTTAAATGTGGTGAAGTCCACCCCACTGGACTCGAATACTCCTATGTTGTATAGCATGTCCCTGCTACGGTAAATAAAATCCTGGGTTCCTCATCTCACTAACTACCAAAGGCAAAAGGATGCAGTTTGGTCCATCTATCCAAGTGCTTATGCGACTTGATGACAGCATCTGGTATAGGATATATTAGAGCTCCTGCAAATGTCTTGGCTTTGCCCACGGGTAATGCACTTGAGTTTTTATATACTAAAGTCACGTGACCTTGAGCCTGAGCAGTAGGGTTCTGCGCTCGCCCCCACCCTACCTAAGATATGGCTGGGTTTGTTGGAAATAAACCATCCTTCGTGGTAGAATTCATGAACCAAAGCATATGGCACATGAGCTCCTATAATTTTGACGTCGACGTGAAATTGGAGGGGCAAGCTAAGCTATAATCACATAACCCTACTCCTAAATAGAAGGATTGTCCATTGCATACACTAGTGGCGTGACAAGAGCAACTCTAGGATGCTCTCATCCTCTAGTAGGAGGTGGAGCTCCCCCATAGCCTTTGCTTCGGCCTCTATCAACAGGGGGAGCATCTCCCCAACTATTTGGTACATGTGTAGTGGATGTTCTTACCATTTGTGAGAGAATAAGACAAAGAGAAGTATCCTAACACCCTATAGCCTCTCGAAGATATATATGGATGTACCTGCGCTGATCTGCAAGTCTCTACTAGTATCGGTAATGATTTAGGAAACCTATGTGACCCTAGAGCTATGATACCAAGTTGTCATTACCCAATTTTCACTATATGTCATGATGGGGCCCAACTTTTCTTCTAGACAAGCCAACGGTGAACTACCCATTTAATTTCTAATTTTTATAATTTTAAATTCTTCGATTCTTATATAACACATGAAGTATTTTAAAATTAGCACAATAACGTAAGCATAAATTATATAATAAAAGCCCATAAGGGTCTACTATAATTACCAAAACCTGGTGTCACAAGTGCACGGGCATCTAGTAGAATATACAAAACTCTCAAAGAACTTTTTGAATCAAACTGGACATAAATGATAAAACATAAAAAGAGAAGGCTCTGGGTGCTGCTGAATGGAGCATGAGAAGCAACTCACCGCTAAGCCTCTATGTAAAGGGGATACACGTGAGGATGAACTCCTGATGCACCTACCTCATAACCTGCACAATATGTGTAGAAGTACCGCGTGAGTATGTAACAATTGTGTACCTAGTAAGTATCTATTCTAACCTCGAAGACATAGTGACGTGAGGTCATTTTTGACACTTACTAGTGGGCAGTATACCTAATGTACAAGATTATATAATAGTCATTAAATACAACATCAACGATGGAATAAAATGCAAATATTAAATGATCATTTATCGAAATAACAATTACAAATCCCCAAATAGCACGATAATCTCAAAAATAAGAGCTCGGCATGTAATTATAAATCCTTAAATCATGAGTGACAACATGCACGAGTTATGCCGACGTCCTATATCTCGATCCATAATAATCGTGTATATTCACTATCGAGGTTGTACTACCCAATCCATGGATGCATCCCATAATAAATAAATAAATAGTAGGTGTTAGTCCTGATCCAATGGAATAGGGAAACTCTTCGTATTACGAATTATGTATTTACAACATTAAGTTATGTCCATAGAAGAATATAAGCTTACATCAATGACTAAAATTTTTTATCAAATCTCTAAGTAATGAAGCTCGATTTAAAATCACCTTTGACCAAATTTTTTCAAGCAATTAAATTAGAAAAATGAGTTCAAATTGAGCAAGTAATAGCATAATAAAGGACTATGGCTACCCGGACATAACATGAATTTTAGTTATGCATAGACTCTCGTCACTTCGTACATACATAGCACCGGTAGTTAGCAGAAAATAGTAAATTTAAACACTCGTGGGGTAAAATTCTTCTTACAAAGTTAGGCAAGATACTTACCTTATTTCGAAGTCCACTTTCCGGTCCACAAGTCACTCTAAAAGCCTCAAGTCAGTGACGAACAATCTGAAACTAGCCAAATGTTGTACAATCTAACCAATAATTGCTCAAAGTTCATAATTTAATTATTGGAGTAATTGCCCAACCCAATTTGGAAGATTCCTAAAATTCACTCAAGGCCATGTACCCGGATTCTCAAAAAATTTATAATAATTATTAACCATAACCTTACGAACAGAAATAGATAATTTATAGTTTCATAATCATTTTCATGGTCTAATCCTATAATTACCAATTGCACGTTTTTCAAAAAAATACTAAAATTTGTAAAATGTTCATGTTAAGAACTACCCATAATCTAGGTATTAAACTATCATTATGTAGAATAAACTTTCCTCAAGATGCTAGGTGAAAATCCATCTTTACAAAGCTCCAAAATTGGCTAATAAATGATAAAAGTGAACAAAATGGCAAAAATTCGGATTTTTACTAAGTCACGACCCAAGTCTACTTTCTTCGTGATCACGAACAAGCCCTCACGATCGTGAAGCCAAAACTACCGAAGCCCATGAAACCTCTTACTCGATCGCGATAAAGCCTTCATGAAAACGAAGCACATTCCCTACTAACCTACGCAAATGACATTTCACCTGCCCAACCGAAAAACCGAAGCCTTCTACATGAACGCAAGCCATATCACTTGAAAGAGATTGTCAGTGGCCCAGAGCATCACGAATGCGAGACCTTAACTTCAGGTGGTCTAGAACCAGACAATAATTGGCAAAAATTTGAACTTAATTCTAGGTGGTCTGAAACTTAGCCGAGCCACCTAGGACCTCGTCCTACTACACCAACAAGTCCATAAATATAATATAGAGCTTCTAGAACCGTTGGAACATGTAAAAACATCAAAACTAAGAATCACAATACAAAATCAAATTGATCAACATATGAACTTCAAACTTCTTAATTAGTTCCATAAATACCGAATCATACTTAGACTACTCATAATAATATCAAAATTTGTTTGCAAGCCACAAATCACCACACCAACCTATTTCCAAGCTTAGAATCCCAAATGGATATCGATAACACCAAAATCAACTCCAAACCAAATTTAAAGGACTAGGAAACCTTTAGTTAACCAACATTCAATATTAAGGGCCAAAATGCTCCTGGGTCACCTGAACCTTACTCAAACACATGCCTGGGTAAAAAATCATCATATAGACCTATTGTAACCACCAAATCCCAACTCCAAGGTTGTTTATTCCTAATGTTGATGTAAGGCCCTGAATATTTTTTCGAAGCAATATAGGATTTCGGGCTACCACATAGGCTTATTATAATATTGTACATGCTAGTAACATGGTGGACATCAAATGGACTTGGTAAATAGTGTACAAGTCTTGTGGTAAGTAAATTGGGGTCCAAGGAAGGTCCTAAGTCGAAGTCAAATGGCAAAATTTCATAATGGACTAAAGTTGTGAATGAGTACGCACTAGACCTCACTTTGGATGATCATATATCTAGTTATATAAATATTTGTGTGATTCACAACCTATAAAATTAAATACCTTCGAGTCTAGTTTCCAACGCATCAAACAGTTCAATATTTGGAGGTGTATACAAAAATTTATGACCATTTTCGTGTCCCTTCCGTCGCCAGTGCCCTGGGTAGCGCCGGGCACTAGCCGTGGCACCAAAAATTTTGAGCTACTGGAATCAACGCCACCTGTGGTTCCCTAAACAGCCTATAATACTCATTTTGGGGTTCATTCTTACCCATTTATCTTGGACGAACTTTGGAGTCTTCTTTCACCCTCTCAAGACCTTCAACTCCCCCAATATTCAAGGTAAACAATCTCCATTAACTTGGTGTAATTTTCCATCATTCCTACACTAGTAATGATAAAATCTTGTCAAAAAACACTTAGATTTTCAAGAAATTCCTTCAAGAACTCAAAGGAGGGTTTTGCAAGTTTTCTTCCAAAAGGTAAATCCTACACCTTAGACTTAAATATATGGATATATTATGGGAATATGAGTATGAATAAAGTATTACAACTTATGGTATGGTAATTGGAAGTCATAAATTCCCAATTTAAATGCATGATCATGGTAGGGATTTAAAGGTGATTATTTGATGGAATTTTGTTGGTTGGGTGTGAATGGTTGATCACACAGGTGATGCTAGGTGTATATATTGTTAAAGAATAATAGTGGGATGAATTATTGGTTAATGGTGATAGTTAGATGAACCAGTACTATAGTTGTGAGGTGTAAATATCTATACCTACAAGGTATTTGATAGTATGCCTAGATGGCTTAAGTTATGGAATTTATTACTAATATTGGCCCTATTGAATGTTGTATTATAGATTGAAGTTACTTCAATGTATTGGATTATTGTAGTATCATTAAGGGGCAAATTTCATGTATGTATGGATAAAACCCCGTCTTTTAGAAATTCTACTTCATCGATGTTTGTGTGAATATGGTAAGATTAAAGTTGAATTGTAGCATCGATTGTTATTTTACACGAATTGTTGTTGTATCCTTATACGCATGAAAGTTGTGGCTCAACATGATTAACGTGCTATCCTGATAAATTGAAAGGGGAAAATGATGTGAATTATGTATTGAAATGCTAAGACCTTAAATTGAGATTGGAGCTGCATATATTATGCCTTTGATGTGTGTTTTATTGCGGGTTGGTGTATCCCCTCTATTGATTTGGAAGAATCTGTTTTGGTTAAAGTTCCACTGTCAATAAACTTGAGGTGTATGATTTCTGAGATATTGTGTATGCCGATAATTCATGGTTCCTCTCATGTGCGCTTAATATCTTGAATTGAATGGCTTGTTGTTGAAATTGATATTAATGTGAAATAGGTGGAAATGATATGAAATGAGGAAAAGAAGAGATTGAGTTATGAAATGTGGCCTAGTGCCAAGTATGATGTGATAATTGTGGCCCCAAGTGCCTATGAATTGATATACGTGAAATAAAGATTGAAATGAGATCATTAATGAAAAAGAAACAACATATTGGTAAGACGTCCTAGCCGATCGTGTCGTGATTGGACTTCGCTCAAGAAAGCAGTGGTATTATGATTAATGATAAGGAAACAATGCCTTGTCAAAGCGGCCTAGCCGATCGGGTCGTGATTGGACTCCGCTCAAGAAAGCGGTGGTATTATGAATAAATTTTGAAAAGGAAAAGGAAAGATGAGATTGTGATTGGAATGTATGCCTTGAGTGAGGTGACCTAGCCGATCGGGTCGAGATCGGACTCGGCTCATGATAGTGGTGGTATTGGAAACAAATGGTGAATAGTGTGGAATGCCCTAAACTAAAGACTATGGAAAGATAATGTGAAAATTGTATGATTCTTTTAGTGCAAAACCTAAAGTTATGGAAGTTATGTGAAAGCTATGTGATCCCTTTTAATTGGTAATGTTGTAACTGTTTAAACCTTTTGTTAAACCCTTATGATTTCCTCGTCCTAGCATGATTTTTCATTCTAATGAGATGGTATTTAGTTATACATAGTAGTGGTATTCAATGACACTAACGTCTATTTTGCTGAGGGCGCTTTATCGTTTTATGATACACGCCGTTCCATACTAGTGCTATTCAATGGCACTAACGTCCCTTGTGTCGAGGGTGCTGTATCGTTTTATGATACACGTTGTTCCACAGTGAGCGGAAAATATGTCCGACTAACCATTGGCATAACGTCGAAGTTAAAAAACAAAGAAAAAGAAATATGCAAAGAAGAATGGAATCAAAAGGTTTCTTTTTATTACATAAGTCTTCATTTACAAGGCCTTCTAGGAATACCATACACAAAGATAGATAAGAAAAAAGCCTAAACCTACATTCCTTTCAGGGACTACGGCTCACCGTCCTCCTCCCCGTTATCACAAGCACCTGACAGAAAAAAACCCAAACCTACATTCCCTTCAAAGCACCTAGCATGGATCTTATGGAGGGTTTCCCTTAGAGATTTGTACCGAGCATAGTCCTTGCTTCTGCTCTCATGGTAAAGAGCCCTTATCAGCTCAACTCGAGCATTGACAACGTCCTTCAAATAGACTACCATTTTTTTATCAACCTTAGTTGGGCTCATAACAGCTTCATCCCGAGCATCGGCAACTTCATCCTTCATCTTCAAAGGCTCAGACTCGAGCCTTGTAGTCGTATTCGTTTGGACCAAGTTGTTCTCACGAGCGAAGCAAAGTTGAAGTTCGGGCCAGAAGCTTTAGCCAAATCACGTTTCTCCACTATATCCTGGACATTCGGCCGATCCTTTAACCCATCACACTCACCCTTGGCTTGGCCAACTTCACTCCTAAGGTGTTCCAGGTCCTATGTCTTCTTCTGCAACTAAAATAAATGAAATGTCACCCTTAGTGACAGAAAAGGAACATGCTCCCCCTCTAGAACAAAAATTGCCTATTTCTCGAGGTAACTTTCGTAGTTCAGGCTTTGACTCGCCTCATATCGCAAGTATTCAAACTCATATTCCTTTTCATCGCAAAGAAGACTAAGGGATTTCACCATGTCCACTGCTGTTTGCAGCATGGCCTCACAACGAAGCAGCTCAGACTTGACCTTGTTTAAAGACTATGAAGAAAAAAGTCAATAAGAGACTAAGAATTACAAATACCAGAAAATCAGCTCGACCAGCCAAAACTCGCCACAGAGTAGAGCCGCTGGGCTTCCTCAATAGTCGAGCGCACATCTACCAGTATGGCTGCATCAGCCTTGGTAAAACTTACCCTAGTTGGGATATGATCTCTCGACCTATGCGGCCCTAGTCGCGAACATACCTTGAAGTACCTTTGATAGGAGAATAAGTTGGTGGCAAAGATCCCTCGTTCATCGAGGAACCTTCGGAGGGAAAAAGGATGATCGCAAAGCAGATGCATTCTTATAAAACTAGGAACCTTGGGCAATGCTGTGTGAGTTGATACATCTTCCGTGAACCTCCGGACCACACTCGTCTTGCTATAAGCACCATCACCCTATGAGGGATCTTTTCGTTTATTATTCTTATTTTCCCCCAAAGCTAATAATTCTTCTCCCTCTCCATGAAGGCACGATCTCGCTTCAGAGAACCCCTTAATGCCTACACAAACGAAATCAATACACTTAAAAGGAGGGTGTTTTCCAAAAAATAGCAAAATCACATAGCACGTACCGTGGTGTTTTGCCTCCCATCTGCCCTTAAATAGATCTCACCACTTACAACCATCATAATTCGAATGGATTTCCAACTTCCGAGCCTAATCTATTGTCACACCTCCTTTTTCCTACACCCGCAAGGGCGTAAGGGGAGTTTTTCCAATTAAAGGACAATCGACACGGGATTTAATAATTAAGAATCAGAGTCGCCACTTGGGAGATTTATGGTATCCCAAGTCACCGGTTTTGATCCTGAATCGAGGAAAAGAATGACTCTGTATTACAGTCAATGCACCAGAAATTCGAGTAAGGAATTATGTTAAACCGGGAGAAGGTGTTAGGCCTTCCCGAGTTCGGTGGTTCTAGTACAGTCGCACAATTGTCATATTTAGCTTATTTATGTGATTTTAATATATTTTGAATCTATGTGCAAATTTTAACTTTTAGCCGCTTTTGTTATTATTATTTTTAAAAGAGAATTTCAACGTCGTGAAAACACGTCTCGAACCACGCCACATCATTACGCCCGTGGTTGTTGACACATTTCGACTCCGTTGAGATTTGGATTTGGGTCACATAAATGTACACCCGAGTTTAGGAGGTAATGTTATTAAAATACGCGCCTAAAGAATCTAATGCGTTATTATTTTGGGGAAGGCCATGCAATTCGCTAAACCGCCTATCCCGAAGTCTAAGTATTTTAATATATACATTTAACGAGGGCCCCACAATTTATGCATTTGATTTGGCGAGGCTCATCTCGTTTTATTGTTTAAAGGGAAATCCTAAAGTAAACTACGATTGTCTAGTTAATGTGTCTCTAAGATAAAGAATACAAAAATCCTAACTTGTTATTTATTGAATTAGAGTGAACACAGAGAAAGAATTGCACTCGGCCCGTATCAAAAGAGTTGTTCTCCATAGGCCATGGCCCAGGTCCAAACGAATATTGTATCTTGGAGACCCGGGCCTCTTGTTTAACGTATTCAAGCCCAACGGCATGTGAACAGGCTAGAGTGTGAATGCGGCACAGATTAAATTCTACCAAAATGCTTATCCAAATTACCTCAAGCTGATTGTTTGGGTTATAGTTTCTATATCCAGGCTTAAGTATGATTAGGTGTTTTACTGTTTTAATCCATAGAATATTAATCAAGCAAAAGCATTACTAGCTAAACGAAAATATCACTTTTTTTTTTCGGAGATAACTTAACAGATGTGAAGATTTGTTATCTTATTCTACCCCAACACTAGTGCTCACTCAAAGGTTTGTTAAACTTAATCAAAACTTGGAAAGTCTATTAACATTAACATTCAGAGGAACGTTAACAAGTCATGTTTGAACCAACTCATACCCACTGGTAGAATGCAGGAACACAATGATAAACTAATGGTTAATAAACTAAAATCCTAATACCATTTTAGCTACTAACTACGGGCTGAGTTACTTCTACGGAAATGCAAAAAAAAATTACAAATTTTAGAAGTAGTTTGAAACAAACCAACAGTCTACAAATAAAACACAATAATCCAACACAGTCCATAGTTTTATAAAGAAATTGTCCATGGTTATTAATCATACAAGTCAACACTTGACTACTTTAAACAACTACATTTTTTATATATATTTACTACAAGTATATAACTATCCAACAGGTATATTCTAGGATCCACAATCGAGCAGTTTTATTCATTTTTTTCAAGCTCGGAACTACAGCAGAGATTCAAAATGTTTACCTGAATGTTGAAGCACAACAAGGAGAAAGAAGAAGATCAGCAGCAACAGATAACACAAAAACAACATCAATAATAGAACAACAACAACAAATCTATCACACCCAAGAAAACCCAGGAAAGTTGTAAAATCAACAGCAAACAGCAAATAACCCATATCAAACTCTTCGGATCTTGAGTGAAATCAGAAAATAGAAGAGCAAGCTACTGAACCACTTCAACAGACCAAACCTCAACCAAAACTGACTTAATTAGACCCCAAACTTTTCAAAATCAAACCAGAACCACTCTGAGTGTCAATGAAACAGTAACACACTCAAACACTGATTCTCAGAGGTGTTGTTTTAAACACTCAACTGAATGCCTCTCCAAGACTGAATTTTAGAAAAAAGAAAAGAACATAAGAAAACTAATTGCTTTTTTTTCAAGTGTTACTTCAGAAAATTATTTCAAAAGCCAACCAAGAACTCTTCAAAATGTTATTTTAAGACGGACCAAACTCTCCCATTTCTAAGCTCTCAAAACTGATTTTTTAAGCTTGAAGAAAAATGCTCTCTAAAACTCATCCCAAAGAAGACTCTTTCTTTTAGTCTTTCCGGGTGTGTGTGCGTCTTTCAGTGTGTATGTGAATCCCCTAAGCTCTAAAAATTTTAGAGTGTTTTGTGTGTGAGTCTGTCAGAATGTCTCCCCTGGCAGAATGTCTAAAACTCCTTCTTATATGTTTTCCCAACTCCCTTTTTCTCATTTTAGGCAACTAGTGGACAATTAACTAGCTTCTTTTTGTCCTAAAAATAACAAAATGTATTCCCCATTATTAGTTGTCTGTTACCTTTTCCATCTCACTTAGAAATGTCCCTCTTTTGTTCCTTAGTGTCCTACTTATTACTTAATGGTTCAAATTTCAGTTAACCCCTGATTTACTGCCCATCAGCTATAAGCAATTCACCTAATCAAGAAATCTAACAACTAATTAACTAAGGCAGAATTTAAACTCAAGTTCAATTAATATCACAAACTATTGAAGGATTCATCATATTTAAATCGAAGTTTAAACACGAATTTTGACGCAAATCCTTAAGTCTAAATTAACTACTGAAATCCTGATTCATAATTCAACTATATGTTTAACAATTAACACGGAAGCTAACTAACCTAAACCTAGAAATTAGACAACAAGACAAACAAAACCAAATAATTTGAACATGAAAACTAAAATTAATAGAGATACATATTAGTAAATAAACTAAATAAAGAAAAGAAACTGGATTATAAGCTAATTGCAATTTCAATCAGATTGGACCAATCAAAACAAATGTAGAAGAAAAGAAGAAGAGGTTGAGGGAAATAATTATCAAAAACAACAGAAAAATTAAATCAAACTTACGTCAATCTAAATGGACAGTGTTCTTGACTTAAACTCGATGATTCCCTGGATTTGTGGACGGAATAAACTTAAATTGTGTGTCCTCAATCGAGAACACACAACTGAAGTTAATTCCAAACCCCAAACCTTTAAATCTCGCAGATTGTAATTTTGGTTCGAACTTTGACCTAATATTCGAACAGTTTGGGAGGGATCTGAGGGAAACTGTTGGTGTATTAGGGGTGAGGGGGTCAAGGAGGTCATAGGGTGTTGGATTGGGACTGATTGGAGATGGCGCCGCCACTGGAGGATTTTGTGGCAACGCTAGGATTCATCCCTTCAAATGAATATTCGAAGGATTTTGGTGTTATTCGAGGGTCAGGTTTGGATATTCGGGAGAAGGAGGTGGCAGCGAGGCTAGAGTGTTAATTTGGTGGCCATCGGAGGTGGTGCCGCCGGACACGGCGGAGATGCGGGTACTATTTCGATTATTTGACAAATTGGGGTGGGATTTGAGGGAGATGGGGTATAGATTTGGAAAGAGGAGAGGAAGGTGGTGTTAATGTTGGGTGGTTTGGCTACCGTCCACCGCCGTGAGGCAATTTTCGGCAGCAGCGCACGGCGGAAGATGGTATGGTCTCTGAAGACCTTGAGAGAGACGGAAGTGGGGGGGGTTCAAAGGGGGGTTGGGTCATTGGGGAAAATATATACCAGGGTTGAGATTTAATCCAGACTGTTAGATCAATTAAGATCAACATCCTGGATTAATTACTTAATAGAAACGACGTCCTTTCTTTAAGTGGGAGACTGGGTAGGTTTTTTAACGGGTCAGAGTCGGGTTGCAAAGAGGGTTGGTGATCGTTTCATCAAATCAAACGAGTGGTAGAGATAGACTGACATAAAACGGTATCGTTTCTTCGATATTAGGGGCAGACTGGACCGTTGATTGTATTGAGATCAACGGTCCAGATTGAGCATGACAAAAACGACGTCGTTTAGACGACTATGCAGCCTGATCGGTTGGACCGGGTAAGGGGTGCTTGGAATAGTTTACTTTGGTTCTATTGGGCCTGTCTTCCCTTTTAATTCAAGTGGCCCAATCCAGTTCTCACGTTATTCTTTCATCTTTTTTCTTTTCTTTTTCTTCATTTTACTCCTTTATTAATTTCAAAAAGATTTTAAATCAAAAATCCAAATGTAAATTATAAAATGCTAATTAATACTTAATAATAATACTCACATACAATTGGATACCAATTTAAAAGAAAAATCACACAATTTTGACACTTTAGACATTAAAATGCGAAGTACGTTATTTTTTGATTTTTTTCATTTTTTTGTAAAACAACCACGTACTTAATTAATCCTAAATGTAAATGCAACATATTTTTGTAGTTTTCATTTATTTAATCACATAAATATGCACGGACATAGGCAAATAATGACACAAAATACCACGAAAATTCACAAAAATATACACACAATAAAACCGACAATTTTTGTTTTGATTTCTTTGGGAGTATTTCGCGTGGGCAAAAAATCACGTGCTCGCAGCTACCCCTCTTTTCCCGTAAACACGAAGAGTTTTCGCGCAAAGACAAAGTGAGCGGATACGAGCAATTTTTGCCGGTTTGAATACTCCGTGTGAAGTACTTTGAAAAGATTTGGCCGAACCTCTGCTTCAATGGTTTCCTACATATCCTTATCTAAAAAGAAATTAGGTCAATGTAGTTCGGGAAGTTTCGGTAACTGGGAATACCATGAGACTGTGGTTTTACTGTTACTGATGTTGCTGCTGCTGCTGCTTACCGACCTCTTTATTACACCGTGCTAAACAGAAAATAAGAAGATAAACTAAACTATTCTATGAATTGTAAAATCTTATCTAGATCTTCAACTTGCGCTTGTGTCTGTTGTTGTCTTGTTGCCTTGTATTTCCTATGATTTTCCACTATTTCTGATTTGACTTGTCAATTTCTCTTGATTGCCGAACTTGAACTTCTTATTTCCATCTTATGAGCTTCGAATTATTTTTTTTCGAAGCTTGAACAACTTCCTTCTGATTTCTGAACTTGAATTTATTCTTCTGATTTTTGTTGTAACCCTCTGTTCTTCGGACGGGTTACTGACTTCTGACTTAAAAAGGTACGCCTCCATTCTCCAGGAGGGATACTAACCTCAACAACAACTTAAAAATAACACCTCCATTCTCCAGGCGGGCTCCTGACTTAAATAACTTAAAATGAAAACGCCTTCATTCTCCAAGCGGGCTCCTGATTTTAACTTAAAATGATAACGCCTCCATTCTCCAGGCGGGCTCCTGACTTTAATAACTTTAAAATGATAACGCCTCCATTCTCCAGGCGGGCTCCTGATTTCAATAACAACTTAAAAATAACACCTCCATTCTCCAGGCGGGCTCCTAATTTCAATAACAACTAAAAAATAACACCTCCATTCTCCAGGCGGGCTCCTGACTTCAACTAAAAATTATAACGCCTTCATTCTCCAAGCGGGCTCCTGACTATAATATCTTTAAAATGATAATTTCTCTATTCTCCATGCGGGCTCCTGACTTTAATAGCTTTAAAATGGTAACTCCTTTATTCTCCAGGCGGGCTCCTGACTTTAATAGCTTTAAAATTATAACTCCTCCATTCTCTAAGCGGGCTCCTGACTTCAATAACAACTTAAAAATAACACCTCCATTATCCAGGCGGGCTCCTGACTTCAAAAACTACTTAAAAATAACACCTCCATTCTCCAAGCGGGCTCATGAATTCAATAACAGCTTAAAAATAACACCTCCATTCTCCAGGCGGGCTCCTGACTTCAACTTAAAATGATAACGCCTCTATTCTCAAGGCGGGCTCCTGACTTTAATAGCTTTAAAATGATAACTTCTCCATTATCCAAGCGGGATCCAGACTTCAAAAACTACTTAAAAATAACACCTCTATTCTCCAGGCGGGCTCTTGACTTTAATAGCTTTAAAATGATAACTCCTCCATTCTATAGGTGGGCTCCTGACTTCAATAACAACTTAAAAATAACACCTCCATTATCCATGCGGGCTCCTAACTTCAAAAACTACTTAAAAATAACACCTCTATTCTCCAGGCGGGCTCCTGACTTCAAAAACATAAAATTATAATGCCTCCATTATCCAAGCGGGCTCCTGACTTCAACAACATAAAATAATAACGCCTCCATTCTCCAGGGTGGCTCCTGACTTCAACAATTACTTAAAAATAACACCTTGATTCTCCAGGCGGGCTCCTAACTTCAATAACACCTCCACTCTCCAGGCGGCCTCCTGATCTCAACAACAACTTAAAAATAACACCTCCATTCTCCAGGCGAGCTCCTGACTTCAACAATTTAAAATGATAACGCCTCCGTTCTCCAGGCGGGCTCCTGACTTAGACAACTAAAAATGATAACGTCTCCATTCTCCAGGCGGGCTCTTGACTTCAACTATAACTGTGTTTTATCGACATTGTTCATCCATTGCTTCCTCAACCATTTCCCTTTGTTATTTGATTCACCTTCCTTCAAAACTTCCTTCCTTAATTTGTGTTATCCTCCTTTACAACTACCTTCTCTGAAACTTGTATTGTCCTTCACCGCAACTTCTTTCTTCGAAACTTGTTGTCTTGCTTTTCCTTAGAATTGGAATTGCTTTCCTCGTTCCTCCAATGGGTACCTGATTTCAAGAAAATTTTCAAATATGGAAGAAAATATTCTGCCCCGGATTGATAATCTTCTTTGTGGCATGTCTTTCCGCCATCAATTACATTTCCTTTACCTGTTTCAGATCAAAAAAAAATTTTGTTAGTTTAAAACGTGGTGAGTGGTCGTGCCACTCCTGCTGGGGATGGTTTTTCCCTTTCTCCTTTCTCTGCTCTGCGTTCCATTACACTATCAAACTTGCCGGGGATGATATTATTTGCTGGGGATGATATTCCTGCTGGGGATCATATTGCTCCTGGGGGGTGGTTTTTTTTCCTTCCCTTCTTTCCTACTCTGTGTCATCCGACCATTTTGAAAACTGTGCCGACAACTTCCGACCTTTCTGATGATTCCTTATTCACAAACTTTGTACCTGTTGTTTTATACTTTTACTCCATACTTTCTGAAATCTTAGACCAATCCGTCATTTGGTCTTATAATGACGTCTTTCTCATCTCATTGTATTATCTTCGGCTTGTCTTATCCATATTTACTTCGCTCCATATTGGAAACTGGTAGTAAGCTCTGAAAATCCTTCTCAAAAATAAACTATCATTGAAAAATCTTTAAACAAAGAAATGAAAAATGATGACTTCAAGAGATAGAAAAAGGAATATCTTGTTGAAACTGGGGAGAGGAAAAAGGAAAGGAACTTATCTGAATGGTATAACCGATCCCAATGATCATGTCGTGCATTCTAGATTAACAAACCCAGTCTATTTATATCAATCAGCCATTCTGATGGCCTGACTTTGCATTTCAAAGGCCCAATAACCCAACTCTTTTGCCGAACCAACATCTTGTTCTTCTTGATGCCTCGATGGATCCTTTCCGCCAGTCTCACCTTGTTTGCCCCCTTTTAACTCCTTGTCGCCTCATAGTGCCCTTCGAGGGGTTTTCACTAATAAGACTCTCTCATTTCTCTCAACTCCCGTCGCCTTATGGTGCCTGTGAAGGTTTTCACCGATAAGACTCTCTCATTTTCCCAACTTATGTTGCCTTATGGTGCCTGTGAAGGTTTTCACCTGTAGGACTCTCTCATTTTTCTCATCTTCCATCGCCTTATGGTGCCTGTGAAGGTTTTCACCTATAAGACTCTCATTTTATTTTTCAGCTGTGGATTGGAGTGTTACCGACGGGGCTCTCTGCCGGTGATTCTCTTGGATATCAATTATATTCAGCTCACAATCCCCTTTCTTCTAGGGATTAGAGTGTTATTACTGACTTTCATTTGCCCGACTTGGCACTTCTCGAATACTCATCGGGAGGTCTTTTTTGGACATTAATATGGTTTTTTGCGTATGGCTAAAAGAAAAAGGGTATCCAAAGTTCAAAATAATTTTGATCGGTAAAAATTACAACTCTTGGAATCAAACTTCTTTCCCAAAATTACAAACACAATTTCTGCCCTAGTTTTCTTGCTTGGGGATTTTGTTTTCTTCTGTTACACTAGGATTGAGCCGTGAGGCACCTACGTATCCTTTTTAAGGAATCATGTCGAACGTATTTCACTCTAATTCCTTTGTTTTCTTAATACTTCTCTTTTGTTTATGTTATTTTTTTTTATTTCATTACTTGTCACGCCCCAAATTCGAGGTACATGACCGGTGCTCGACCGGGTATCCCCAATCAAGCGGACCTAGGTGCCTTTCCTAACACACGTGTTACCCCTGTATTTTTCATCACTTATTAACCAAAGGATTAAGGAGTTCATAATTGAAATCACACTTTTTCAAACATTCCCAACACGCTTAATTACTTAACAAATTTACAACCTACAAGGACCGATATATATCTACATAAGTCCATATTCCCACGTTTTCTGTCTACGTAGCCTCTAAGATGTGACAAGGATAATACAATACTTGCCGGTAACAAGGCTTCGGCTATACCTTACACAAAACCAAAATAAGACTCCAAAATAGAAGTGCCATGATCCACGCAGGGTCCCGATAGGAAAGGGGCTCACCAAACGGCTAGTGGGAGATGAAGGAGTGCTACTGCCGACAAACTGAAGTACCTGCTACTAATCCACCTACAATCATAACAAGAATGTAGCGCCCCCGGCAAAAGGGACGTCAGTACACTAGAATTGTACTGGTATGTATAAACAAGATTTGTACCAAGTAAACTCAAGCCATAGACAAGTAAGCCACGGTAATAGAGACCAATGAACAGATATATAAGAATTAACAAGTCAAGACAACCAAGCCTTTCGACACCTAGCTTTGTTTCAAGTAGATCTCAAATCGTATACAAGTAGAAAACAACAGTAAAGGCAACAACCAAACACACATGGAAGGAACAATCAAACCAAACAAAGGGACAATCAGTGCCCCACAGGTTACAAACTCTCCTGCTATCTCCTTTCACAATGCCTCATCAATGATTTCACAATTGGTACACATATCGATTTAAATGGCAATTACGATCGCTTTCCACCCTTATTACCTCGGCCACGCTAAT